>CALNXK010000033.1:1515000-1690000 GCA_942486035.1 Porites lobata
TCACTTGGGAAATGTAGTTCATAACTGCAGAAAAGAATATAAAGACTGTGTCATCAACCCAGTCAAAATAAGCTGACAGGCGGCAATTTTGCTGTTTACAGTGGAATATCTGCGACATTCAAATTTAATAGAGAGGAGAAGTGTGATGTCGACAATCTTTCTTGGCAGATTTTCAAATGATGGAAGTAAAGTATGTGCTACCATTTACTGTGAAACTCACAAAACCATGAACACCAGAAATATTTATCGAATGTTATTGTGTTGCGAGAAATTAGCCAATAAGGCGTGTGATAACTAAACCGCAAACAGCAACGGTAATTAGTTTGTGGTTTTGAGGCTTGCTTGTGTATCCCGAACTTAATTGTAATTGGCCAATACACAATCAACAGTCCTAAAATGTTTCAGGTGTTCACAGTTTCCTGAGAATGACAGTAATTCCTGAGTGCAATCAGTCACAGGAAAGTCATACATGTCAATTTGCCTGTTTTTTTTTTGTTTTTTTTTTAATAAAAACCACAAAATTTTAGGCCTTTGATACTTTCTATTTTGATTATCCTGGAAACCATAATCCATGTTGTACAGTTAACACAGGTACCCCACTCTATATAACAGAAGTGTCCACATTATCAAGGAAGGAACGATATGAAGTTTAGTAACCTTCGAACCAAGAAAACTGTCCGCACTATAGAGGTGTCCATATCATAGCCAAAGCCAGGAAAAACAGAAGGAGGGTTCAAATGACTCATGTGATGGCTGTTAAGAATGTACACTCTACTCCCTACTTGGTCAACTAATAAAGTACTCAAGTTATTTCAATCAATTGTCCAACAATGAATAAATCCAATACAAACAATAAAAGTTATGAAAGTAGCACTTCTTAGAGTGTGAACATCAAATTCTATTGATTGATCGATAACATTAATACCAGTTGATTGATACCAGTTATCGATTTATCAATTGGTTTTCCAATTATATCGGTTTTTATTGATTGACCACACTAGGTCTACTCAATATAGCAGAGTATTCTACATTAAAATATTTCCTTTCAACTCGCCGTGACTTTGAGCTGTTCAGCGAAAAGGGTAGCCTCCCCGCAGACGTCCTTTGGGGTTCGTTTGTCACGCATGATGACGTCATCGTCATCTCAATAAAGCGCCCGTTCAATAACCCTCTTTCAATTTTCCCAGTTAAATTAAAATTTTGCTTAATAATATACATCTTTCAGAAAAGGGGCTTCATCGTACCTTTCGCTTACGTTCGTGCCTGTAGCAACATTTACCGCGTTAAAAGGTGGTCGGAACATCGACAACAACGCAAGGAAAAGAGTTGCAGAGAAAAACGTAGACGAGATGCCCAAAATACAGAAGAATATCCTCTTCGTGTTGGACATTGAAATTGTCTTCACCATTATTCCAAGTGTGAAACAGACCTTCAAATGGTCTGTGACGCCTTCAGAAGCAATGAAAAGATTTATCAAACATATGACTTGAAGCCGAGAGAAAATGCAGACATATTGCTTTGTAGCCTCGCTGATTAAACTGGCCGTGAGTGGACTGGAGTTACGCTCTTCCCCAGAGCCCCTTGTCCATCTCTTACGGGTTTGGAAATCAATTTTAGCTTAGAAGAACTAAATGTCTAATTCCTCGAGAGCTGTAATTTTTCTTTTTTTTTCTAGAAAAGTTTTCGTCATCCGCGAATTGATGGTGAGAAGTGAACACTCCGTGAGTTTGTGTTAAAAAACAAAAACGAATCAATCAGGTACAAAATGTGAAGTCTACGTTCAGTCAAAGGGAAAATGCTTTAAATTTTGTTAAATTCTCTCAGGGAATTCTTTAAAAGAATGTATTGAGATCAGCTTGGAGAAATTTTATCTAAATATCGGGGCCTAATTTTAGGGTAAGGGAAGAAACCTCAGGTGATAAAACCACTTTTTGTGTTGCTTCTTAGTGTTTGTTGGAATCTTGGAATTTGCGCGTGCTGCTTTTTTCCATGGAGTGAGTGAAGCGAGCAAGCGCCGAGCACGGGAAGGAGAGCGAAGTCACCCCCTTCCCCCCCCTCGCGCTAGCAGTCAATAAACCCCCGCAGGTTTTATTGCCATAAGCGCTCTCGACAATCTCTAAACAGCAACTAC
Organism: Porites lobata; assembly: GCA_942486035.1. Classification (NCBI taxonomy): domain Eukaryota; kingdom Metazoa; phylum Cnidaria; class Anthozoa; order Scleractinia; family Poritidae; genus Porites; species Porites lobata. The sequence continues at coordinate 1,517,132 of CALNXK010000033.1, forward strand.
CGGTTTTCTTAACAGGCTAGAGCGCGAGCCCCCAGGGTAAGCATTTGCATTTAGGGGGAAAAAAGAGGTAATTAGGGGCGCTAGGACATTCGCTATTGTATTCTTAATTCTCATGTTTCCTTCGCTTCAAGAACCTGCCATGAAGGCTACCAAAGCGTACTGTGTGGGCCGGCGTTTGTTTTTTTGTAGACAACACTTTTTTGGAGCAGAGCTGTAAGCAGTTATTTTGAACGATAAGGAGAAGCCTTGCTTTTAGTTTGGTTGCTAGGAAACAAAAAAGGAGTTGCGGAACTTTCCCGGGAAAATAGACTTTGTAGACTAGCAACAAGTATCTAGGCTCATATACCACCAGTGTTGAATTTGACCATAGTTTTGACTTTTAGATCAAACTTGACAGATAGAGGCGGGAAAATTCGACGTGGAAATGAAGGGTTTTCCGAATATCTCATGAGGCTTATAGCCTCTTAGTATACCGTCTATGTATGAAAAGCAAAGGTAAAAACTATATGGGCGGACTCGTTTACTTTACTTGTCTGAGCAACGGTGAAATATCCTTTTCGATTGCTCATGACCGTGTTTGGCCAATGACATCATATGCGCTTCCCTTCACTGGGCAAAATGAAAATTTAATGCCACCAATGGAGCCCGTAGCCTGCTCTTAACTGCGCGTAGCACTGAAACTACGATATAAATGGACTTTATAAAGTTTTACCAGGATAAACTCCAGGATATCTGGCGCACAATGGTGGATATATTTAATGGAAACAAAGTTGTGAACAGCGCGCCATCATAGCCATCGCTTTAAACAGGGTGGTCCCGAATAGAAATTAGTTTTGATGTCCGGGTGCTGGCATCTGTGCTGGCCGGGCTCCCGTGCTCTATGCCTGTAAGGAGCAAGATATTTTGGATCCCTGTTCTCCGCAGTTACTTGAAAACCCTTAAAGAATTACTTTTCATCGTCACCGTGCTTGGTTGGCTCTCAGGTAATTTGTTGATCATACTGTGATTGAACTTATTGACTCTTCCGCAACGCGATCCTGAATAGACCAGCTTCGCTTTGCCTCGCTGAGCATGTTCACTTAGGTGATCACAAGCTTGTAGATTCCCATAGCGCAATTAACCTCGTCACTATCACTACTCGCAACTAAAGTACATGTAAATAGAATAAGTGCTAAACTACCCGACAATTTTTTTGGCTGTATTGTAGCTGGTAGGAATTTGCGCAAACTATATGCGGTTTACCTATCGTTGAAAGAATCGATTTCTATGATAAAGGAAAGAGAATAGGCAGAAACACGATAGCCTTTCAATCTCACTTAAAACTGCGCAAATTTATAAAGAAAAGAACAATACTGTTTATTGACAAAACTCTTTGGAGTTCCACTCGTGGATCGGGCTAGTCGCATGCTTGAACGTAGCGTTATTGGTTGTCAAAATACCATATTTACAGACTGGTAGATAAGTTGCTTATTAATTTTGGAAAGCACTTAGAGGTATTCCAAAGCTGTGTTTACTACAAAGTAAGTAACTCTTTCGAATACACCTTTATTTATTTTTATGTATTCTACTGACTTGCCTTATTGAGACACGACATAATCAGATTAATCGATTTTCGCAGCGGAAGTCTCAGTGTGAAATACATAGGCGTCCATTCAGTATCCATTGTTTGAAAATCAAAACGGGTACCAGAGGCCAATTTGGTCAAGCATAAAAAGGATATTAGGGCTCAATGAATGCATTCACCAGTTTCACTAATTTTAGCAAAATCATAATTTATTAGAAAAATGCCAACAAAAGAAATCAATATAAAAACATTTCAGGTGAAATAGCTACTCAACAAAATAAATTCACGGTAGCATAGAAACTTTCAATAACTGTGGCAACTATATATTGATTTCGAAATTGAGCAGCAATCGCAGTTCTAGAATTTGCAAAAAAACAATGTAGTCTAGCAGTATATATATGTTTCATCCAAAGAATACTGCTTGTTTTTTTTCCTTTTTTAATCCTACACATGTTGCGTAAGTGACGCACTGGGTATTTACCACCCAAAACAAAAGTGTGTCTTCAGAAAAATACGTCAACAAAATGTTATAGAGGACAAATGAAAACACAAAACTATGCTAGGTCTTCTGTCCTAAAATAATCAGTAATTAAAAACAGATCGAGTTTCTTTCGCACTTAGTGTTCCTTTCCTGTCTCTAAAATTAAAAATGGTATGTGACCTTATTTCAGTTTTGAATTTGACTTACACCCACCTGCCATAAGTTTAACTTTATCCTTTTGCTTAACAATTGAGAAATGAGATGTAGTTCTAACATTTTCAACCCTGAGAGAAGCCCTTTGGTGTTTTTTTCCAATGAATCCCCTTTGGAGGCACTTGCATGGTTCTTTTCGTTTATGACTATTTTTTGTTCCTTTCCTAAATAGATTTTTGTTGCAATTTGACTTTAAACACTGTCGAGTAAAGGATTAAGTGGTTCGCTCTTGATCGTTGAAGTATTGGTGACGAACGGCGCTCTATATATACGAAGATCGCTCAAGTCATTTTTGTTAAGCTTTGAAATATTTCCAGTAACTAAAATAACTTTTTATGAAAGTATAAGCTTTAAAACGCTATTATTGAACAATTCGATCGCGAGAAGCAACATTCTATTACTATTGATGACGAAAGAAGGGTGTGGAATACTCTTTGTCACATTTTTCCTGAAACCTTTGCATGGAATCTACGCCGTTCGAGAACAGTGAGAGGAAACTATCAGATTAAACATCTAAGCGATTTTCCACCCCTGATGTGCTCAGAAAACCACACTTACAACAAATTTTATTATATGAGCCTCGCTAAAGCTAGCAAGCAACAGTTACAGCAGTGTTAGGCATACAACTAGCTAGAAACTGAAATTTCTAAATCTTTCACAGCACTCAATCTAATGTAATGTACGTATTTGCACTCAGGCCTACAGGTCTCTGAGGTAATAAGTACGATTTACCTTCAAAGTTGCTGTCTTGAAAGCGCGCGGACCTCAATTCTTACATCTCTTGCGCAATTTTTAAATTTTGTTTTGTTTTTACACGTTGGACAGCAATGCTGCGAGTGAAGTGACTCACGGAAGCAAATTGTCGCGCAGAAAATTCTGTTGTTTCTGGTGACAGCAACACCTTGCAGATAGTGGGACTTTTCTCGCCTTGAGCAAAAAAACATTGCAACCTAAAGCGAAAAAAAAGTTGTCCACTTTTAACGCTCTAGCCACTAAGCTATGGGAGACTCATTTGATGAGTAATTCGCAGGCCTGGGTATTCACAGGACTTTGTATCTCGCGGGTTCATTGACAATAATGAAAACGACATGACAGTGTTAACAATAACGATAACGCTAACGATTGCGATAACGATAATTATAATGATAACGATAATTATTGTTCATTTAAAATATTTTCCCAATTCTGATTGGCTAAAAGCACACGCATAATTCACTATAACCTGTTACTGATGATCAAATTTGGAAGAATTTTGTGTTTAACGAGGAAATGACGTCAAAAATGCAGCCCTCTACAGGTTAAGGCACCGTTAACCGAGAAGACCTGGGGACAAGGTTGAGTTGCTTTGGTTGTGAAAAAAAAAAATGGCGGACATTTCACTCGTTTCAAGAATAAGAACTACAGCTGGAACTAGGTGTTATCCACCCCAGCCTTCGGCCTCAGTAGATAACACCCTGCTCGATCTGCTTAATTCTTCATATCCTACTCAGCCTCATTCATTTATTACTAATTAATGATATGATAATGACAATAACCGTTTTTTATTTCTTGCAGCGGGTGCCTTTTCTCAGGCGCAAACCTGTCAACCGAACCAACCATCATTCAATGTAACGCTGAGAGCCGGCAGCGCGTCGGGTAATTTCTGGAAACTGGGTCCAGTCAAAGACGTCAATCGTTGTGGTCAACTGTGCTGCCAACATCACAAGTGCGACCTTGCCTTTTCAGTGGATAACGTTTGTTATAACGTCGAGTGTTACAACAAGAAAATGTGTCGGTTGAAAAAGAAGAATTTTTCACGACATCAAGTTGCTGTGACTATGGTAACAAGAATAAACAAAGAACATCAACGTAGAACTAAAGATCGTCACGTGAATAAAGCAGTTAATGCACATCAAACTGTCTTTAATAAAGGGATTGATAACTTATCAACAGCTGGCGAAAGGAAAGATGTTTTCAATCAAACCCAGGATGAGGATGGAGGCTCGAAAGAGTTTGATAACAAATTTGACAGCCATTCTTTTACATCGTTAGAAAGCAAGGATACAGGCGTTGGGTTTGAATTGCAAAATTCCTTTCCAACCAAAGCTGTTGTTCGTTTAGAATCAAAACTCTCGCAAGATGGCAGTGAGGATGCAGAATCGGCTAGTTCTGGATCTTGTCGTGCGAGAAAAATTCTTCGCAAAGTAACTTTACGCTCTGGACTCCAATCAGGTGATTTTTCTGATTACGGTCAAGTGTCTGACATCGAGGCATGCGTGAGACATTGCTGTGCTCAAAAAACTTGCGACGTATCTCTGTTGTTGAAAAATCACTGTTACACATTACACTGCCATAAACCAGAGCTATGTGAAACCATACCCGCGCACGGTTCGAAGTTAGACCCACAACTTGCATTCGTTGTTCGTTCTGTTACAGATGACCAATCAAATACGCGAATTAAGAAGAAAACCTCGTCTTCAGACAGAGGCGTATGTCCCCATGGCGCCATTTTCAGGGACGTTAGTCTCAAAGGAGGCAAAAAGGCGGGAAAATTTCAAATCATGGCGCGTACTAGTGACATGCGCACTTGTATTCAGAAGTGCTGCGCAAGCCCCAGCTGTCAGGTGGCCTGGTTACTTGGAGATTACTGTTACTCAGTGGCTTGTTACGACAAATGTATTACAATTAAAAAGGGCTCCAGTGATATTAGGTCCCAGCTCACACTCCTAACAAGAAAATCGCAACAGACTGAAAACGACAGTAAGTTGACGTCATTGGTATTAGCCAGTAAATACAAAGTAATCAGTACGGGCGAAATTGGGGATTATTAAAAAAGGGCGTATGCAGAAAACGGGTGTTCGATCAGAATAGATATAATTTTTTTTCCAAACGATTTTTTCCTTTGGGAACAAGGCTGTTGTGATTGTGAGCTTCTTAATTTTTGCATCTGGGAGAAGTTCCCAAGCACGCTTTATCAGCAGCTAAGTTTCGTTAACTATTACAGGATGCCGAGTCAAGTCTCTGGTGATTTACAACTCTCTTGTCATCTAAATCATTTTTAAGAAGGTGCAACTTGTGAGAATTGAACTAACGCAAGTGAAAGACTACACTAAGACAATTGAACCCGGATTCAACGTTTCCACTCACGTTTGCATGCATACTGTACGTCTTTTAAAGCTTTTGTCATTCACATTTTTTTCAGAACGACAAGACATACCAGGAGCTAAAGGAAATACAGGTTAGTGAAACTCGTCAAAAGGTAACTGTTGCAGTTGTCTTCTTAGTTGTCTTCTAAGTTAGCTTAGTTAGAAAAGCGCCGGTCTGCAGAGCGGGAGGCCGCGGGTTCAATTCCTGGCACGAACCAACACTCAAGGTCTTTAAATAACTGAGAAGAAAGTGCCGTCTCTGTAGTAATGACATCTGCAAAGAGTCAGACATTCTATTCGGATAAGGACGAAAAACTGTAGGTCCCGTCTCACAGCACTTTCACTCGTTTGGTTCTTGTGGGACGCAAATGATCCCACACCAATGTTCGAAAAGAGTAGGGGATTTAGATCCCGGTGGTGTGGTCAACCTCTCCTGGGTTGGGTGGGTTATCTGTAGGGAGAGATCTCAATTTCGGGACAACCGTACCTCATGATCCTCCTTCAGCTGTTGTAATGGCTACCTGTAAACAATGTATTTATGTATGTGTTTGTATTTTTTTTTCTCGACAGACAAAGTGTTTAGAGTGTTTTTAACTCTCACTGACCAAGTGTTTAGAGATCAACTCAAGGACATTGAATCCCTTGAATTTCTTAATCTTGCAGAGAAGCTTCAAGTTGCGGTAAGAGATATTTGTATTAACAGGCACAACCTTAGGTATAACAAGGAACCCTGTAGTTAAAGCTGATCAAAATGATCAGGTGTGAACAAACCAAGAAAACAGAGTAACCGCGCCATTAGTCTCTCAGCTCCGATATCCTGATCACGTGACCTACCCAATACAAATCTGATCGCTGTTTTCTTCCATCAGGTTTCGTCAGTATTTGTCAATGAACCATCATTCAAGACAGATGAAGTTGTTTCTTTCCAGTGAGTTATTTTCAGTATTTTTGTATTTACTATTTATTTGAATTTACTGTTGTCTGTTTCCTCATCAATTATTCAAGAGAAGCGCTAGAAAATACAACCGAACATCAAAGGTCATCTTGTCATTTTTACTATACTTTTGAAAGTTCAATTATACCAATACAACGTAAAATTCCTAACTGTTTACCAAAAACGCTATAGGTTTGAAACTGAATTGCCCGGCCAACACTTGGTCAAGCGCGCAAAAAGTTTTGAAGGAGAATTTCATTATTTGGTCAATTCTTACTAGTATTTCTCATAAATGGTACATGAAAACCCTCTAAAACAGAAAACACCTCAGCCCTTTGACCTGGCGGGGGTGATTAATTTTGGCTTCATTTTTACATGATCAATTGAAACATTGGCAGGAGGTATTTTTTTTAGCTAATCACATATAGCAACGACTCTAAAGCGAAAACAATTCTTTGAGCGTTCTTCCCTCTCACCAGGCCATCTCCAGTGGTCGCTCAGCTGACACTAGCCATGACAGCACAAACGTCAGTATCCAAGGTACTCAAGCCTTTGATAGATGCTGTCATAACCGGTCAGCTGAATTCCTCCATCGACGGAAGTCCAATTAGTTTTAAAGTGAGCAATACTGGCTTTCGCTTTCTTACGTCCAACGGTAAGTATTTTAAATCACCATGACTGATCGCTCACCAAGAAAGTTCTTCATCCTGAAAATAACTAGCTTCAGGTCGGCCTTTAGCCTTGAACGTAACTTGTCAATCATTTTCCGATCCGAGCTGCTGTTAACTGGGAACGAGATTTACCCGTGGTGCAACGTAACCTCGGGCAGGGTTGGCTAAAAGCGCTGGCCCGTAGAGTGAGAGATCGCAGGCTCGATTTCCCTGCCAGGAAAATACTCAGAATCTCTTAATAACGAGGAAGAATGTGACTCCTTTGCCCAGTGAATGGCTAGTACTTCCACCCTGGGGACGAGATTAGTAGTCTGGACGACCCTTAGTAAAATGGCTGTCTCGTAAAGGGGAACGTAAAGGCAGTGTTTTCAATTCTTCTTCTCGCTAAAAACATTGACAAATTTTAACCTTTGGGGGTAAAAAGCATAGCAACAGTTTTTAATAGGTGTTTAAGATATATATTCTCTCAAGTGACTTACAAGATATTGTTCGATAAATGTTTTTGCTGATCACCTCTCTTTAAAGGGGTAAACTTGGTATGTGGTGCAGAACACGATTATGACGTAAGCTGGAAACTTATGATGTTCAACTCGACTGATACCGTAATATGTCCTCGTAACGCGCAAGGTATTGTACCTACATGAATCTAATGGGTATATATCGTAAAACGAGGTCTACGTATACTCTTAATGACTAGGAGGTTGCCGTTAGCATAATTTAGATATTAAAAAACGGCAACATTCCGCCACTTTAAAAATGAGACGGAAATTGAAGCCCAAATGCGTGCTACAATTGTTTCTGGGATAATTACTGGGGATGCGCTGGTCATCTATTGGCCAATTTTTTTCCTGCCCCTAGTAAAAGTCCCAGGTCCCGAGTCCCATTTGCAAAACCGTACTCGGCTACCTCCCTTCTCGCTTGTAAAGTGATGAATTACAGATATAGAAACGCAGAACACCACATGGATGAAGTAATAAGCGTCGAAGCGCGGAAACTCGTTTAAGTTATACTTTCATCGTGCCTACCACAAGTAAACGTTAACTACGAGGAAAAATTTCTTGTTCATGTTGCAGGGAAAACGAGTAGGTTTTGCGCTGGGAGTGAAACCTTGAATGCTACTTGGCAGGCGCCAGATTTTAGTGAATGCGTCTCTCCAGCTTATAAAACACTACGTCAAGAGGTAAGCCATAGAACGTTTAACAACTTGGGGGTAGCTGTTAGAAAAAATTGTACAATCAAGGGGTCGGTGGTGGTGGTAGCCTGTTTAAGGCGTTCGGGGATTGTGGGGACAGCGCAAAGAAGTGTGAGCAGGAAAAACAGGGAGGGGGTGGGATGAGAGCGTAGAAACTCTTTCTCTCCCTCTCCCTCCCCTCTCCCTCGCTTCCTCTTCCCGCTCTATGAATTGGTGCCACTCACCACTAGCTGAAAGCCTGGAACAAGCTATGGTGGTAGTGGCGGGAACAATGAATGTTTCTGAAAGCAAGAAACAAACCTTTAGTGATCTTTAGTGATACACGAAGTTAATTAATTCCATCTCACACGAGATTCCGTTTTAGAGGAAGGCCAAACCGGTGTGCACTATACTACTACGCTATTCAAGTAACAGTTGTGATATTAGCCTGATCTGAGTATTTCTGTTCTGTTTTCTTTTCTTTTTGTCAGACCAAAGATCTCGCTGACAGAGCGGAGAAAAAGCTTCCATTTGCCCCAGTAAGCTCAGGTCAGATCATCTCCCGCCTTGAGAAACTGGTTTTCACAGATACCTTTAGAGAAGAGCTTTACAAGAGCTCCCTCGCGGATCAGAGGAAGAATATGGCAGCTAAGAAAAGAAAAAATGGGAAGAAGGGCTCAAAACTACACGACAAACCAACCTTTCTAAAAAATACCATCAAGGGAGACAAAAAAGAAGATCCGAATTCTGTTCCAGTTACGGAAATTCCAAGAGCTCCTCCTGAAATTTTACCAACGACGCCAGCGCATAAGAGTAAAGACCCCAATCCAGTGTGGTTTTCTGCGGCAAAAACAAAGTTATTCGCATCAAATCCTAGGAGTAGCTTAGGCAGTAAAAATTTAAACCTTCCCACCCCTACTCGTCTCTTTGAAACAACTCCGCCAGTAAGGGCTTCATCCACCACTGTTTCAGGTCTTCCTGTGCAAAACAGTGGTAACATGAACAGGATACCCACTCAAGCTTCTCTTCCGCAGCAGGCTAGAGTTTTGGGCCCCACTGAAAACATGAATTCTTTTTCGAGGTCGCAAATACAGAGCATTGCTCAGTCAAATGCAGCGATTGAAAGTCAGAGGAAAAATCCAGGAGTTTTGAATCAAGCGCAGTATAAAAGCTTATCTGCGATGCGTAACACTTTTCAGAAAGCTCAACTTTATCAATCGCAAAACCCACGACTTGCTCCTGGCTACAGGAGATCACCAAATCCTTATGAATTGCGGGGTTATCAAAACTGGCAAGGTAACCGAGCAGCAGGATATCAGAGAAGCTGGGGACAAGGTTATTCCCCGCCAAGTTATTCTAGTGAGCAACTCGACATTGGAAGACGAAAGAGAGACGTTGACGATGGCAGTAAAAGGCAACGACGTCAAAACACTGTGTGGTATAACACTCGGCAGTATCCTTCACAATACAACTACCCGGCAATGCCAGGGATGATACCAAGAACAAACTATATACCGTCAACAAACTATTATCCACAGAACAACTACCAAAACGCACCAAACCAAGCCGCTGCAAATACGTATCAAACTGGATATCAAAGGTCACCTTACGGGAAATCTCTCGGGATGAGACTTTCACCCGCTGCTCAACGACGGCCTCAAACAATCGTTGTTGCACCAGGTTCGAGGAGTGATACTCAGGCGAAAGCGTCATACGGGACACAGCCCGGGATTCTCTCGGGCGGTCATCCCGCGCCCGTTGAGCGTTGGCCTGCACTCGCTAACATAGTTCAAAAACCAACGCAGCCTTTGCGTCCTCAAAACGGAGGAAAATCCGTTTCCCCTTCTGTCAAATCCAATATTGCAGTGAACACAAACCAAAAGCCAAATCAAAATGTGCAAATCGACCAGACAGAGAAAACCAGTAAAGTTGTGAGCCCCACCACTTCAAAAACGTCTTTTGCTCACAAGAAGCAAGAAGTTAGTGGCTCAAAAAACGCAGGGCCTCGAAAGGATCTCTCAAAAAAGCTCCAAGATCTCTCAAACCCTAATCCGCGTACAATGACTCAAGCTATCACTCACAAGCGTCAAAACATAACCGTTTCTCCACTTTACAGCGACGAAAAGCACGTGGTGCCCATGTTTGCCGGGGACATTTTACTGTCGGCAGGAGTGCTGCAATTACTACAGAAATTTGCGCGTTTGTCGGGCTCAAAGGTCACTGAAACAGAGTTAAAGGTAAGGACATCTTCTACTTACTGTGACAACAAAAACAGAATTTCATAGACGTAAATTTAGAAAGTGAAACGAGAAAAAAGATTCAACTAACATACCGAGGGCGTAGCCAGCCCATAGACTTGTAGGCCAGGGCCTATAAAAGTTTTGGTTTGATCACTCTACCGCTTGTAATAAATTATGCGTTGTTGGGCTGAGCTAAAAAGCTTAAGAGCTCAAAGTCTTGGTGAGGACAGTGCGTACTGGTCATGCGTGCAATTTTCAAGATATGTTGAAATGAAAGTCAGCCAGGCCTACAAATAGTCGAAAAGCTGGTAACGCCCCTGCATACGTATCGTTCACAAATTAGGGCAGGGAATTTCTAAGAATGTCATTTTGCTTTCAGTAGCTTGCGCAACTGGCAGTTTCATTGCACCGCGGTAGAGGATTCGCCGCGATCTCTTTCATGACACAGCAAAAAACAGCAAGTTAGTTATTCTACATTTCGGAAGGGAAAAGGAAACTTTCCAGTTTATTTTGTAATAAAAATAGTCGAGTTTTCTGATCAATTGAGGTTTCTGGGTAACTGTTACCTACTCTTCTCCTAAGTCAACATTAACACTGTCGCTTACTTCTCACTTAGGGCGAAATTGTGACCTAGGGGAGCCGTAGGTGGTCAGTTAGCCAGAAACCACAATTGATACCGAGTTTTCTACTTTCATTCATCCAACCAGGGAACTTCATACCCATTTGCAATCAGTGCTCATTTGATGTGGGCGTACGGGAAATAATTCGGGTCTCATACTCTGCCGAGACGGGATTAGTATATAGGCCGTATGCTTATTTGCAGAGTGACGTCTGTTAACTTTTTTTATTTCATTCTCCTCATACAACAGACCTTTGTAAATGCCAGTAGCCATCTCTTGGATCTAAAAAACAAACAAGAATGGATTAATGCACAAAAGGTAATCAAACTGAACGCTTAGACTCTCCAGTTATTAAGAATGTTTGAAATCAAAATATTTAATATATTTTTTTATATTTTTTATATATTTTATATTTTTTTGTATATAATATTTCTATCAAAATAACACAAAGTAAACGTTAACTTTCATCAGTAACTCGAAAGAGGCTTAATTCGAATGATTGTGCTCACACTCTCAAAACTAGAGTTAGAGCTTCATTACACATCTTCATTGCTCACTCGGAGATTGACATGCAATCGATGACATATTTGCGAGCGACAAGAGGAGCCTGCAATCCTAATCTCCAGGTTGTTATTACACATGCGTCGCATGTATGTAGCCAGCATCCGTTTGGACTAACACTAAGAATGAATGGAATGCACAGAAGGCAATTTGATCACGCGCGTTTTGACTATCTGCCTCGTAAAACTTACGCAAAGCATAGCAATGGAGTAAGAGCGTTTTGTCGCCCGCACTCTCTAACCTTTGGTTATTACTAGTTTAAATTATATTTTAAACCTTTCCTAACTTTTTGCGCCTGCGCAGCACGCAGAGGCTCTTTACAAGAAGGGCATCAATGTCCTGGAAGATAGCAGCAATTGGGACTGGGACGAGTCTGAACAACTAGCGGTAAGCCGGAAGGACACACATTCAGTGCTTTGCTAATCAAAATTGTAAATACTAAATGTAAACTACCATTCTTGTCCCCAGAGCTGCGACCCTATTGGCCAGCGCTAAATATAGCTCTGGCTAGGGCCGAAGTAGGAAGTCCGCAAAACACGGACTCATGGCATTCTGTGCAGCCTCAGAAATTTTAAACAATGACGATTACCATCGGTTTTAAAAAAGAAGGAAAACTACTGGGCTTGTGCATTATCTTGACTCCAGTCAGGGCACTCTATCCATTAGACTGACCTCAAGGATCGCAGCTATGAGGACAAGACTGTCAGACTCCCTCGTAGAGACTTTACTGATAATATTGACAAAAGTACTTAATCATATCTGGAAATGACTTTACGCTACTGTGATACGATCTTTTTTATTCCTTTTGGAAAGAGCTGTAAAACCGGTTAAACCACCTTAAAATAGCACATGAACGTATGAGAATGAGATTCCTCCGCATGTTATACATGAGACAAAAACAAAAGGCTATGACGTCATGGGCTTTGATTATTCCACTTCACACTAATGAGATTCCACTTCAAAAAAGAGATTTATTCCTTCCCTACTATACTACTAAGAAGACAGTAGTCTAGTAAGTGAAACTGCGCCTTTTAAAAGTAATAAGGCTTGTAAGAGATAAAATTCGTGAAATGCTCCTGACGTTTGGAAGTGGCATCTCTTTAAAATCATTTGAATCTTTTTGAAGTCCTTTTCAGGACTATGGGAGTGATATTAAAGGCTATTTTTCTAATGCTTGATAAATTGCAAACACGCGTTAATGACAGTTTTCTTTCTTATACAGTCTCAAGACGACTCTTTTATCGGACCAGTTGTGTTGGATCTCGTAGGAACGGTACAAGCATACTTCATGAAAGCGTCAAATAGTATTTCACTTAACAAGCCTCTTGTGACAAAAAACATCCGTAAGTATGGACAAAATTTGAAGTGAAAAATATCTCAAGAAAAGGATTATGAAGCTTTTTTGTCTAGGAAATAATTTATTAAAACGTTTCTGCGAGAAAAGTTGAAAACGGCTGTAGAACAGGGACGGGTGTTGTGTAGCATGGCTCCCAGTCCCTTGCCGTCCTGCTTTTAAACTTGCGCCAATAAAATACCCCTTCATTTTCATGTTAAATTTAGAAATACACAACTTTACTAAAAAATTCAACCTTAGTTGGACAGCCTACCAAAACTTTACATCTCAAAGGCACGTGACAAGGCGGCCATGTTGCTGGTCATTTAATACAATAGAATATTTTTTCTCGAAGAATCTCCATGAAATTGGAGTTAAGTTCCCAGAGCCTGAGAGAAATGCTTTTGGTCTTGACCAAGAATTGTTAATAAAAGAGCAGTAAATGCGATTCGAACGCTTTCAAGGTTCATTACAACAATGACTCATAATTCCCTTAACCCAGCATGTACCTTCACAATATGATCTTCTAAACCTTTTTTTGTAGTCCTTGGAGTCCATACGTTTGGCCCAGACAACTCGAACCCTTCGAGACCAATGTCATTTCCCAACTACTCCGACCCACTTGTGGCAAACTGGAGCAGTGGGCGGGATTCTATTACTCTGACACCCAGCATATTCGACTCGGCTTTGCTAGGTACGTATTGGCCATTCAAGGTCGTATCAAACTGCACTGTGGGACTGTATTGTGGGACGAATTTTGACTCACTTTGCCGTGAAACCTTTGAGGCTGTGCGAGAGACCGGGTCGAGATGGTTGTCAAAGTGCATTCTGGGACTGTTTTAGGCGACACATTTTCGACATGGCGGCAAATTCGTCCCCCAAAACAGTCCCAGAATGCGCTTTGACAACCATCTTGATCTGGTCTCTCTCGCAACCCCAAAGTGGCGAATAGCCAATGCAAAAAGCTACAGCGTTCCCCAAACTGTTTCATTAATAGTGCTATTTCAAAGAACACCAATCCATGCAAAGGACTCTGAATGGATAATGAAGTGTTCTCATTTTAAGTCCTAGTGATCAAATCTGACTGTGTTTCAGTGGAGCGCTAAATAGACATAGATTTGACCCCGAATAAGATTAAAACGACTAACCTCATAGAAACCTTATATTTTTTGCTTCATTCGTTTCGTTCCTGTTTTCCTTCGGCAGTAACGGCTACGCTCTTTCAGCTTGTATGCTTGGTAAAGCTTAGTTGATTTTGATGATATGCCTGTATAATTGAACAAGAAAAAATATTGAGAACAAGACACTTACATTTCCCCTGATCACTAAGACTACATATTTTTTTCGATAGGAAACAGTGTTAATGTTCGTTTATTAACGTCGCGCTTCAAAACCGTTTCTCAGCTGCTTCCCGGCGAAAACGACAGGTAAAAGAGTTGTTAATATAAAATTAAAATTCAATCTTAGTTCATCATCAGACATAAGAAAAGCCGGTGGGTGTATATAACTGAGGAAGAGTCGTAAATACCAAAGCCACGGATCTGAACTAATCAGAACTCAACACATACATGTAGCTGTCGCTAAACGTGACGGTGACATGGTGCAGGAAGTAAAAGCGAGTCACAATTGAGCGGGGATTATTGCCAGTGGGAGGGGGCTTTGAGACAAACTTTTTATGAGACTAGGATCCAGAGAACATTTTGGGTAGGAAAATGGAGATTGTAACCTCGACCTTAAGAAACCTCACGATAAGTTCGGATTTCACTCTGATGAAATCGAGAAAGAACCACAGTATTTTGATCAGGTTACAAAGGGTAGAACTGTAAATCAATCACCGCCTGAGTCATTGAAAAGAATAATGCTCTAGAGAAGGTTTTTATTTCTCTCCATTTTTTACGCTTGTTTCCTTAGCGGTTTGGTATTAAACAGTGAGATTTTGTCGAGTACAGCACAACCAGACTTGGTGGATAATCTCAACCCCCCTGTGAAGATTGTCCTGTCAGTTTTAAACGTAAGTACAGCAATATACAAACTAAAACAAAGATTTCCAATTAAATTATTTTGAAACTGGACGTTTTGCACAAAATTATCATCTCTTTAATCCTTGATCGCAAATACCGGAGCACATGATGATGTGCTTTAAGTTAACTAGAGTGGCATGTTGATTTGAGATGTGGGTAGGAAGAATTTATCTCATTTAAATACCAGTGGAAACGCGAAGAGGTAACAAAATTTTCTCTCGTTTCAGTCCAGTTTGGTCAGGTTTGAACAGCAGTGCGTGGCATGGAATTCAAAAGGAAGGTTAGTAAAGGTGACAGCAGAGGGTTCCCAATCTTTAATCCCGTAATCCAGACCCAAAATTTAGTGCAACCCCGTAATCCTGATGGTTATTTTTCTTTCAATCCCAAATATCGCCCCGATTTTGCCTCGAAATGCCGAAATCCGAGCTTCAAAGAAGGAAAATCCTATACTGTGGACCATCACAGTAGTCTACGTGGCACTGGTTTGAAAGGGAAAGAACGAAAAAACGCGCGAGAAAGGATGAAATGGAAAGGTTCCGTTCATTTTTCCTCGCTCGCGCTCCTCCATCCCTCGCACGCCCCTCTTTCCGTCTCCCTAAAGCCCTCTCCCTTCCTCTTTCGCGCGCACTTCCTCCCTCTCTCCCTCGAGTCCCCTTCTTCTCTCGCCCCTACTCCCTCATTCCCCCTTTTCCTCTCCCTTACGACACCTGCTAAACAGGGTTAAAGAATAGTGAAATCTGAATCTTTTATCTGAATTGAACTCCCGATAAAAATGTCGCGGTCATGCACCTGCAACTGATGATGCCACTTTAATGATGTTTCTCAACTTTGCAGCCATGGAGCAGAGGGCGGGAAGTGGTCGTCGGAAGGATGTAAACTAACAGCTTCTAACGCCACTCATACCACGTGTGAGTGTAATCACATGACGGACTTTGCTGTACTTGCGAACAGCAAGCAGGGCATGGTTGGTACTTTTTTATGTTTACCTTCAGATCACAAGACAGTTATTAAGTATAGACACTCTCACGTTTCAGGTTTTCTGAAAAGAGAACGAAAAATCACAATCTGAATCCGATACCAAAATATTCCGGATTGGTAGCGAATATGCACAACACCCTCAAGTGTAAACTTATCAACCTATGTGGAGCATGATTTGTTGCTCGATTTCTAACTTTTGTCCTGAGCGCATCCGCGTACGATTTACATCCACACTGATCTAAGTTATCAGTGTAGATTGCATCATGATATGCTTGACGTTTCGCTCTTTTCTCGCGCTTCAATAGTCCATTTTATAGTTACAGGTAGAAACGAGGCTGGAGTTGACCTTGTTTTGACACGGCAACCCATCGACCCAGTCCACCTCAACATCCACTTTTCCAATACAGTGTATGAGGAAAGTGAAGTTACATTTTTTTAATGCAGGGTGTAGGGGCTCCTCATCCGTCTGCCGCAGTACCTTCCGCCGGGTCGAGTAAAGACCGCAGCTGGATAGGAATTTTACTGGGGATTCTTTTCTTGCTGCTGTTTATCATAGTAGTTCTTTTGCTACTCTTCTACTGGAGGTATGTCATTCAAGTTTATAACCACATATCTTTATTTTCCTACGAAAGAAGCTTGATTGCAGGATTCAAAACCTTTCCTTCGCAATTTCACGAATACGGAAGCTATAACAGTGATACTTGGAATACATAACATGTCAACAGATATCTAAGCTAAACTAGTCCACTTGAAATGATAATCTTACATGACGTCATCGACTCAATATTACGTCATGATTTTATATGACCGCCATCTTGGATTTCCACCATGTTATATTAGTGTTAAATAGGTTCAAAATTAATCAAAAGCAAACGAAACTAGCTAAAATTTTTTTAATTTATCAAATGAACAGGAAAAAAAGAAGGAGCCAAGATCAAGAAAGTACGCCTCGATCGCGATCGGGAGGTAAAGATGTCAGTGCCTTTGGTGTACTAATTAAACTAAGTTGTCGCGTTTATTTGAAAGTTTGAAAAACACTGTTGTGGTTTGTTACGAAGAAAATAACCGACAAAACGATACTGAGGTGGGAACAAGATTTATAGACTTCACGCAAAGGTTGTGTCGTCATTGTGGCTTACACGGCAACAGTCGTGGTTGGTTCTGAAAAAGGTGGGAAAATCATTTAGGAGCATTTAGTAGCACAGTCTTAACGCCACCAAAATGATTTAGGAATACCCCTCTACATTTTACATTGCTTGTGTGAACCTTCTAGCGTAAACCAATAAAACTTTACTGGCCGCATTATACACAAATTCTGTTCTTCAATTTACTGTTAAATCTACAACACAGGTTTAAGAAGATCTCGTTCTTTGTCCCGATCTACTGCCAAGAAATCTCGATCAAGTAGTTCTAAGGTATGTTACACAGAGTTTAACCAGTCACCACGGCGGCGAAAACATCACTTAAGAAGTGAGTTCGTGCTGTTTCGGACTTAATCGGTGAAACGGGCAACCAAAAAAGAGCAAATCAGTGTTTTGCAACATTGCTACAAAACGAGTTGAATAGCATTGTTGCACGTTTTACCAGCCACGAATAGTTTTTGCAGGCTGTGAATAATAGCTGCAGAAAGTAGAAAGTCAGTACAAAGTAGTTCGACTTTTTACAACAAAATCTGTCCATGTTGCGAGTTTGAGCGACCCAGACTTTATTAACAACAAGTGACAAAGTAACTCCCCTGTACGGCATGACTCCCGCGTAATTCTATCCAATCAGAAGTCAGTATTTTTAAGCAACTTGCAGCAGCCTGATTTGTTGCAAGACAGGTTTAACATGGGTGATAAAACCCGCGACATCATTTTTCAACTTGTTTTGCAGCAATTTTGCAAAACACGTTGCACGTTTTTGTCAAAGTCCGTTTCACTGTAGCCTTATTCCTTCTCTTTCAATACGTCAAATTTTGACAAATTTTTTCTGGAGTTGAATTCTAAAGGACTGTATCTGAGTTCAAAAGAAGAAAAAGAAAACTGTTGTCTAGTGTTCACGTCGTCCATAATTAAAATGGGAAATTAGGAGGTTCACGTTGTAGTCGTGCAACGACGGCAACGAAATGTACAAAAAAGCGTGATGCACGTGCAGAATTGTTGTTTTGCCAATCCAAACTCCTTGATTTGTCCCGTTTTCATTGCCGTCAACATTAATTGATCATTAGTTTCTACAGTTAGAACGTTCGATGTTTTGACCTTTGGTACTCTAGATTGAGAGAACCATGTCATGAGGATAATGAAAAATTTATACAAATTTGGCTGGGTTTCTTTCGGGAGCTCGTAGCATCTATTTCTTCCGTCTTAGTCGCCCAGAAATTATATGCACGCTACTTTTTACTTTCAGAGTGACGGGGCGGCCAGCCCAGCATCAAGTCACTCAAGCCAGTTTGACGAAATGATAGCAGCGAGGAGACGCAGGATGGCCCAGGACAAACAGGTATAGTTCTTCTTAGCCTGATGATACCGGAAGGTTAAGGGAGGGGTGGGATTGGGCGACGGCTAACGATAAACTCTCACCTGTCGGCTCACTCGAACTCAGTTGGAATATTTCATTCACGCTTTGCACAACTTACCTTTTTTTCCTCTTCAGGAAAAAGCAAGACGCGCTAGAGAAGAAGGGCATGAAGACGAGATTGACGACGACGATCTTCTTATGAAAGAGAAAGCGATGCTTTTCTCAGATTACCATCAACCTTATCACTTCTTGTCCAAGGAGAAAGATACACAGGCGGCTTCAAACAGACGAGAGCAGCCTGGGTCAAGCAGACCTAGTCCTCCTAGGAGAAGCAGGCGCCCGGCTATGGATCAAGATGGTTCAGATGTTTAGCTGGAGATAGTTTTGTCATGCGATGACACGAAATTATATAATTTATTTGTAATGAATTTTTTGTACGAGAAAAACTTGTCCCTATGCCGCTGGTACCTCGTAAACAGGGTCATGTATTCCACAATCGGAATCTGCTTTCCCTTTGTCAGGCGGAACGGGAATAAGTGGACTAAATGCTCGAAGCCAACGCGAAGTTCGATTGAAAGTATTCCGGAATCAGAAAAGATGGAATAAACTCTGAAAAAACCTTGTCTGGCTTCAGATGCATGGTAAAATCAAGAATTTGGGTGGGAATAAGCTATTAAGATGAATGTAACATTGGAATGGTCCAAAATTTCGCGTTCAAAGGAATTTGTCAGAGATGTCTGCGTATAGTTTTATTCTAGAATACAATCAATCGAATGCACCCTTATGAAAGAGTTTGTTCGAATCGCAGTTAGCAGCTGGTCATTTTGAGGTTGTGTTGAGACTGGTTAGGTATTTTGTCGAAATGCACCGTGGAAATGTTTTGGAGAACCCACCGTTTTCACGTGACGTCAGGTCCACCATATTGGTGTTCCCGCCAAAACAATGAAACGGCAGCCATGTTGGTGTCCCAAACCAATCCTGATAGCCGAACTTTTTTCTTATGCAAAAAATTTCTTTTGTCGCAATAAATGTGCGTAGCTGCTGACCACGCAAGAAATGGAGTCAAAACTCCTGTCCCAAAACAGCATCATAGTGCTATGAGACAGAGCACCTACTTAGTCTCAAACACGGCCTAGTAAGACTTTAATCAACAAGTCATCACATCTTTATTTCTGTTACTCTGTGTCCATGTTTTTTACTCTCTGTACTCGTTAACGGATTCCACCGATTTACAAGACTAAGTCTTTTAAAATACTTGCGTATAACAGCAGCCATTTTGAATTTTTGCTTAAAGAAATAAAACAATTAAACAATGAAAAGGCGCTTAGATTTCGATGGAGTACTAAAGCTCATGTTTCCTGCAGCTCATCGATGAAAGTAGAAACGACATTTACATTTTTTTATAAAAATAAACTTCATGTTTTCAATTCAGTGTATATTAAACTTAATCTCGCATGATGACTTCTCACACTTCCAATCTCGTACCCAGATCTATTGTTGACGTACTGCATACCGGGAAAGTTATATGAACTATTATGGGATACAAACTAGGAAGCGTGTAATGTCGGCTGCATGTCTTTAAATTCTTACGCTGCTTTAATCCGTTCCCTGCTAGCAGGTCTCTCACGACGACGCAAAAATGAGAGGAAGGGGAGAGACCTCTGCTAGCAGGGAACGCTCGATTAGACACAGAGAAAGACTCTATATTACATTGCTCAAGCCGTCCAGTTGAGACGAGCTTTTAGCAACTTTACGTCGAGTGATAAAGCCTTCCAGCACTTAACACTTTAAACTGTGACCATCAGCGTTTTCTCCATTCTATTCCGCTCAGGATAGGCTATTTTGATTGACAATATCGGTAAATCAGAAGCTACAACAGCCAACATCTTGAGCGGACACTCGTTTTGAAACAGCGAAAGACTCGCTGTGACATTGCTCAAACAGGACAGTTGAGTAGAGCTTTCAGCAACTTAACGTCGAGTGAGAAAGCCTTCAAGCAGCTGACAATTTTTAAAAACTGTGACCATTGGCGTTTTCCCCATTCCACTCCGCTCAGGATAGGCAATTTTGATTGGTGACTTCAGAAGCCGCAAAAACCAAAATCTTGAGTGACGCTCGATTAGAAACGGCGAACGACTAGCCATGACATTCCTCAAACCCATGCAGCTGAGTGGAAGTTTCTTCAACTTTACGGGGAGTGATAAAGCCTTCCAGCGGTGAACACTTTAAACTGTGGCCATCGACGTTTTCTCCATTCTATTCCGCTCAGGAAAGGCTATTTTGATTGATGACTACACTCGTTTTGTAACATCGCAAGACTCGCCATAACATTCCCCGCAACTGCATGATATTTATCATACTAAAGTCTTCTCTGTTTAGTCATGACATTTGCTGGAAAAGTCAGCTTTTTACCTTTTCAACATTCTCGGTATTGAAACCAAATAGCATCGGGCATCCATTTTGGTGCTTCGCGCCAAAACAGAGCAGCAACTCTGCAATCGGATGTGATGTCATAAATCGATGGATCATAGGTATACGAAATTTCGCTTAGTCTTGGGGCGCGATCCATTCAACCAAAATTTCCGGAAATTTCGGTCCAAAACTCAATGGATCGGTTTGGTCTAACCAGAAAAGTTTCGAAAAAACTGGTCCACCATTTGAGGTGGACCACTTTTTCCGTTCGGACCGGTCTGAATTTTGGTTGAATGGATCGCACCCTTGGGCTTCCCCTCTGTCATCGTCATTATCATCATCATTACCATCACCACTTCTTGCGATTTACAATCGATAAACTCGTGACTCTCCTTTGAATAACCTCATTATGGTAGATTGAAGTACTTTATATAGCCTGCGAGCAAGCTGTCCACTTGGGGGATATCGTGAAAAGTAGACGTGAAAGAGACACGCGAGAGGAGACGCGAAAGCGGGGGCCGGGGGAGAGAAAGGAGAGTTTGCAACGATCACTCACAAACTTTCATTTCCACCCCAGAAACCCCGGGACACTGCAAAGCGTGAAAACTGTCACCGCGAACGTGCCGCAGATTAGTAAAGCGACAAGCGCCTGTCAAGTTTAGACAGCCGAGGGCGCGTAGAATTTATTTATTTAAAATCGCTTTTGCCACAGATGTTTTTGATCACTGATTATGTTTTTTAACCACGGGACATCGAACTTCAACGTGTCTGCTAGGATAACAACTCAATACAATCACAAGACTAAGGTCCCCGAGGCAATCACCAACATCATATGTTTGTCCTTTTCGGAACTGGAGAACAGCGTTTTTCTGGACTTGGTTCTCTTACGTTTTACTCCAGCTACTTCCTACTCTTTCTCTTGTCCTTCTTGACGGTCAAGCTTCACAGCTACACCGTCATGTACATGTTTCTGAATTTTTCTTCCCAGTGGAATTCAATCGGGCGAAGAAACCGACGTTGGCACTTTCATCCTTCTCCTTTTCAGAAATAAACAAGGCGCTTGACACAAAGGAACACAACTGATGAAGGGTTTTGATTTTCCTTTCACAACAACTAAAAATTCGATCCGACTTATCTTCGTCCTTGGGATATTCTACTGGCAATCCAACACTTTCACACGTACAGCTTTCAAATGCGAGGATCACATCAAACGCCTGCTTTGAGGGGTGAAACAAGTTCTCGATTCATATCTGATCCCCCTGAGAACCAATTTTGACATACAGACGACAGTTATCTCCCACAGAAGAAGAAAGCGATTTTCTTCCTCTGCCGGTTAGACTGCTTGCAGTCTGCCTTTTCTCTCGTCACGTGCCTGGGTTTCTCGTCCAGTAACTTTGCAAAGAAAAATAAGAGACTGCTCGTAGTCTATCTGCCGGTCTTCTTTTCGGAGTGAGTTCAGCGATCGCCTACATTACACGGGTTTTAGAGATAAGAGCATCGTGTTTCTACGTTTCTCGCGAAAATTTAGGGGATGCCATCCAGGACTGCTATCAATCAAGTTTGATTTCTGGAACGTCCTTTATTCAGCCAATGGTATTCCATTTGTCTGGGCGAATGACAAATGAAAATTTATGAGAGATCGTTGCAAGCTCTCCTCTCCTTGGCTCCTCGCGGCTTCGCCGCTCGCCCAAATAGGAGAGCTTGCTTCAGCTGTTGCTTGTCCCTGAAACTTCATACAGGTGTATCGATTCATAAAGAAAAGATGATTAAAGAAATGAGGTTGACAGTGGAAGATTTCTGCCAGCATTCGACAAACACTCTAAGTGTTATAAAGGCAAAGTACAATAGGGAACTTCTCAAACGCGCGAAGCATTCTTCATTTACGGTTTCTTTGATTTTCAGCTCCAAGGAAGATTTCCGTTGTAAATTTGGAAAATAACAAAGAGGAAGACTCTAAGTGCTAATTGCTTGTAAAATGTCGTTCTTTATGAGAGCAAACAACAAGTTGTTGGCGTGTGGACTCGTCCGCGCTTTGCTTAGGGCGTTCAGTTTTTAATGATTCGGTCAAATGTGAAGCAACGGAGCTGATACCTTTATCGTGGATGTTTTGGTATTTCCAGTGGGGGTCCTACGCTGCACGTGCATATTCTAATGTGGACTCACCAGCGATGTTCAGTCAAACCCCGTTACTACGGACATTTAGGAGGCCATAGAAAGTGTCCCTATTAATAAGCGGGTAGAATTTTTAAGACCACAGAAAAGTTATTTTCCTTCTTTCACGCCAACACAGGAGATAAAAGCCCCTCTTTTTTCTTATCTTTTTATTTTCTTTATTTATTTTGTACAACGTTCGACGTATTAATATAGCTTAGTATTCACACTAAAGTTTCTTTTAGCAAATGATGAGCACGGATTGATCGAGACACTACGGATATATTTCTTTTAACCTGCTCATCTCTCGTCGACCCGTCGTTGATCGATTCTGTTCTACATGCATCGCTTTTGCTTATGTTGTTCATTATTAGGCCCTCCCCTTTTTTCCGTTTAGCATCGAATGCGTTTCCTGATATTGGGTCGGTCGGTCGGATTGAAAAAAAACAAACAAAAAAAAAATTCACAAGAAGTCTCAAAATAGGAGGCCCTGGTACCTCAGGACGACGTTAAATGTTAACATTCACATATTTGGATTAACAAAATGCATAATATACTGTAAAAAAATGTTAATGTTTTTGTTCCTGTTTTTCTCTATGCTGTTACTATGCTCATTTTCAGATTAAAAGAATTATCTCAAGTGAAAAATGGTTTAACTGCCTCGTTACTTTTTTTTTTGTTTTGAAAATGCCAAAGATTTGGGTCGGTCGGACGACGCTAAACGGAAAAAAAAAAGAAGATGGCCTTATGCTTTAACTGTCTCGGTAATACAGTGCAACTGTTTTGAACTTTCCATGATTCCTTAAAGAATACTGATTAGCAAAGTGTTTATAATGAGAACGATGCAAATATTGCTTATGATAGTTTTCTTAGCAAATACTTTGATATTTACAATTCCTCCTTTCCCTTAAAAAGTGAAGGCATCAAAGCATGCGTTTAAAAGACCGTAGCTGTCAGCGGGCCTGCTAAAATCCATTAAGAAGAAGTATAAATTGTATAAAAAATTCTTAAACTTTCCTACTCCAACAAATGAGGAAAATTACAAAAAATACAGGAACAAATCGCACCACCCTCCACGTCTAGCTAAATCTCTCTACTATGAAGAAAAACTTGAATCGTTGAAAAAGAATGCCAAAGGTACCTGGAAGATTCTAAATCAGATAATAAATAAAAATCATCGTTCTAGTAAATTACCCTCCACATTCACCATCAATAATCTGGAGATTTCAGATCCCAGTCTAATAGCTAATCAGTTTTGCAACTCTATTAACAATCTCGAGCCTACACTCGCTAAAAAAATACCCAGTTCAATTAGAACACATAAGTCTTTTCTTCCAGATCGCTTACATAATTCTTTTTTCCTTGAATCTACTACGCAATCTGAAATTGTTGAAACAGCTAATTCTCTCCGTCTTAATACTGCGGCTGGCCATGATAAGATACCTATGTGGTCTGTTGAAGAGTCTATTAACTATATTTCTGAGCCTTTGACATACGTTTTGAATCTATCAATTAACTCAGTTATTATCCCTGCTCAAATGAAATTGGCTCGTGTGGTTTCTTTATATATATAAGTCTGGCGATAAAAGTTTACTTTCTAATTTTAGACCTGTATCACTCTTACCAGTCTTTTCAAAGTTTCTAGAAAAAGTTGTCTATAATCGCTTAATTCGCTTTTTTGATAAGTATGAGATTTTATGCAATAATCAATATGGTTTTAGAAAGAAACAGTCAACTTCGTTAGCCTTATTATACCTGCATGACAAGATCACTTCAGCTATTGATGAGAGGAAACATACCCTAGGAATTTTTGTTGACTTATATCTAAAGCTTTTGTTACCGTTAACCATCGTATTCTACTCGATAAGCTCGAGCACTTTGGGATTGGCGATATTGCCCTAGAGTGGATTAAATGCTACCTTTATAATAGGCATCAATACGTAGAATTTAACGGTATATCGTCTTCATTTCATGAAATTTCGTGTGGTGTTCCCCAGGGTTCTGTCCTCGGTCCCTTATTCGTCTTAATTTATATCAATGATTTGTGTCAGATTTCAAATATATATGATCTGGTTTCATTTGCTGATGATACAAACTTATTCTTTTCTAATTTTGACTCTTACTACTACTTTAAAGAACTTGGTTAATTCTGAAACGATCAAGTTATCTGATTGGTTCAAAGCTAACAAGCTCTCTCTTAATATGCAAAAGTCAAATTGCATAATTTTTAAACCCAGACAGAGAAGAGATGAACTCACCCTAAGTATTGAGATGGATGGTTTTAAGATGAACCAAGTTAAGGAAGTTAATTTTCTTGGTGTTATTCTAGATGAGACACTGTCGTGGAAACCCATATTTCTCAGGTTGCGAGCGCAGTCTCCAAGTCTGTGGGCGTTACTCGTAAATCCAGTTTTTGCCTTACTACGACTACTTTGTTTACTTTATACTATTCAGTTGTTTATTCTTATCTTCACTATTGCATTTTAGTGTGGGGCTCGACATACCCTACCCACCTTAGGCGCCTAGTCTTGTTGCAAAAGCGCATTATTAGAATTATCAGCAAGAAGAGCTTCGACGCTCACACTAATCCACTATTTAAGAGTCTTATGATCCTTGAAATAGAAGACATCTATTCTCTGCATCTCGGGAAATTTATGTCTTCTTTTAAAAAATAACTCAGTTCCTTCCAGTTTTTCCAGATCCATTTTAAGTACTAATCAAGTTCATGGTTACAACACGCGTAGTTCAAAAAAATTTTATATTCCTTTCCGCCGTACCAACATAAGAAAGTTTTCTTTTTTTTTTTATCAAGGTCCTGTTTTCTTTAATAAGCTGAATGCTTTCATTTGTGATGCCCATTCCTTATATTCTTTCCAATCCAGGGTTTAAAACTTTCTTCTTTCCTGTTATTGAATTCTTAACTTAAATTAGTCTTTGTTTAGTTTTTCTTACTACATGTATTTTTAAAGCATTTCTGTCCGCGAATTTTCACTGTGCTTATTTCTATGTGACTGAGGAGCCCAGGCTTCATAAGCATTTTCTGGTTTCTTCAGGGCTCCCTTGCCAACTTACAATTCTAATATGTATTCTTCTTTTGTAATTTATTTTTGGCTAAATAAACTGAACTGAACTGAACTGAACCTTGCAAATTCGCGCTCTCGTATGAAACCTTGTTAAACGTTCTTAATTAACTTTAACTTACGACTCGTGTAAAAACGGTCAACAACATAATTAACATAATTAACATAACAGCATAATTATTCAATGATACAGTCTTAAGCCTGTGTGTCATCAACCGTTTGGTGCAACCGCTTTTCTTCGCACAGGAAGATGCATGCACAGCCGACTTACCAAGGTCGTCTTCGCTGTCTTTGTCACTCTCATCGGCAGAATCAGCCTGCAACACTTCTTCGTCTTCGTTGTCTTCGACGTAATTGCTGTCGGCATAATCAGCCCTACTAAAGTGACTGTAATAACCACCACCTCCAAGGCCCTCTTCGTTGTCTTCGTCACTCTCCCCGACGTAGTCGTCAGCACCACCATCTTTTTCAGGGAAGTTGTCCTCTTCGTCTTCGACGTCATCGTTGTCGGCATAATCAGCCCTACCACAGAGACTGTAATAACCAGCATCTCCAAGGACGTCTTCATTCTCTTCGTCACTCTCCTCGACGTAGTCAGGACCACCATCGCAGTAATACTGGCCACCACCTCCAAGGTCTTCTTCGCTGTCCTCTTTACTGTTCTCTGCATAATTAGCACCATCACCATCTTTTTTGTCGACAGCTAGATTTCCCCCAATATTTCCAAAATATCGTCCTGCTATGCCACCAACCACGCCTCCTACAGCGGCTCCCACAACTGGAACAGGAATGAACGCTTGCCCGATAAGGGTTCCTGCAGTAGCTCCCGTTATGTAACCTGCGCCAGTCACAATTCGTTTCGTAACAGTTTTGTCATATTCTTTTCCGTCTATTCTTTCTTCATCCCGATCTCTTCGTAGATTATTAAGATCATTATTCATTGACATACCCTCAACAATCGCTGGAAGTGCTCCTGCAGCAAGAACTCCTCCAATCCCAGTTCTCGTGATCGCTTGTCCACCTCGGGATATAAGTTTTGCAGCCCTTCCAGCTCCTGAGGACAAAAGTGGCGGTAGTCCACCTCCTGTGGGCAGACGCAGCGGTGGCATTTTTGCGAATAACGCACCACCAGCTTTCTGAAGATTTGTAGCTGCTCCTACAATTCTGCTCCCAATTTTCATTGTGGGAAGATTTGCAGCCATTTCACCTCCTGAAGGAAGACGCAGCGGTGGCAAGTTTGCGAATAACTCACCACCAGCTTTGTGAAGATTTGTAGCTGCTCCTACAATTCCTTCAGTTACATGATTATATGCAATCGGAATTTCGTTTGCAGCACGGGTTACAACATTTGAAACAGTTCGTCCGACGTGTTCTGCCGTTGCTCGAGCTGCTCTGCCTGCAACCTCTTGCCCGATTTCTTTACCGACCATTTGAGCAGCCTTGTTAACTTGGTCGGAAGATGATGTTCCTGTTTTACACCACATGGCAAAGTGTTCGCAGTTATTGGTAAAAGGGCTGTACTTATTTTCCCCAATCTTACTTCGCGCATTCTCTACGACAGTATCAGCTGGATAGCAACATTCGTGTAGCATCAGGTATACCATGGTACCTTTGCTGAATTGATAAGTTTTTCTCACCACCTTAGCTATTCCTGGATTCCTCGGAGAGCAGAAGTTATCCATCAAAAACCCTGAAGCATCGTTAGAATACTCGATAAGACAAAATTCGCTGCTTCTTTTGTTAACATCTTCTACTATAGCGTGATGCCAGTAACGACCACCAGTCCGATGAAAGGCGATATGATCTCCGCTTTCAAGTTCGTCGAGGGAGGATACAAGTTTCCTTGGAACTTCATATTTCCCACCATAACTGTTGTACCTTAAGACTTCACCACTGTAGGCCATGCTTGAGACGCCTGTAAATACACAAAAGCAGACTCCCGTGATTGGTTTATCTTGGGCATGCGCAGACAATATTATTGAGCTAAAACAACGACGACGAGGACGGCAGTAAACACGTCGCCAAAAAACGAATTTGCGTTCTTTCAAATTTTATCGCATCTATTTGGATCATTCCACATTGTCAAATGTATGTGATTTTCATCGGAGTTGAACTGCTTAAAGGACTTTATCCAGGTTCGAAAAGAGAAAGGAAAATCCGTCGTCGTATGTTTGCGTCCTGTATAAAAAGTCGCATTAGATGGTTTTAGGTCGTAGTCGTGCAGTGGACATAAAAAAATGTACTAAAAAACGTGATGCACGTGCAGAGCTGTTGTTTTGTTCATAAAAACCAATTGTTTTTTGACAATGTCGCCGTCGTCGTGGTTTCTCAAGCTCCCCATTATCCATGCATTCTCCTTGGGATCTAGTGGCGGTACATGTACTGAGTGAAAGGGAAGGAGTTGGTCCTGATACTGGGAATTATAGGAGAAAGGGCCAATCTATATCTAGCCGATTTTTTGAAAACCAACTTAACGAAATTTGCAGTCATATGCTTGAAAAGGCCTCAAAAGGCAGGTTTTTTCGGCCCGATAAGCTCCAAAATCATAGTAACGAAGGAAAAGGAAAGGAGAAAAAGAAAGAACGAAGAGGAAGAAAGGAGGAGAAGAGACAAAAGCAATGGTTGCACTCTTAGTTTTTATAATGGCTACTTTGGCCGAAAAACAAAAACTGTTATATATTCAGAACTATAATCAAGATTATAATTACGCCCAAAGTCATGTCTTTATTGCCGATTACTTCATAGCTGAACTGTTTAAAAATAATGTTCGCCGCAATGGGTGTTTAGTTCGCGTTTAACTTAAATTATGAAATTCTCGGTTTTGGCATGAAGTCGAAGGGATTTGCATCATATAGGTGTCCAAAACTCGATATGTGAATGCATGTTAAAAATTAATACATCTGCGTAGCGTTTTCAGGGTTTATATGGGAAAAATAATAAATGGAAAATATTTAGCTTTATGATGACTTGTTTACCGCAAAAGTAAATTTATTCTAGTTCTTTGCTACACGATAAGGCAAGATAAAGTAAATACTTTCCCAACAATCGGCAAATACATTTCGAGATCGGACCTCGATACGTTTACCCGTCCGGAATATCCCTAAATTTAAGGACAGGGCGAAATAAAAACATCAACCGCAGTTACCAAAAATTTTTCCGACAGTAGCGGACGGAGGCGGACAGATTTTAACATCAGCTTACAGTACTCGAATAGGTTTCATATTATTTCAAAGAAAACATTTGATGTAAGAGAATAAGAGTATTATTCATTGCAAGGAATTTTGGGGATGTTCGAATATTCCAGACCGATCGCAGAGGTCGTGGCTTCACTGGACTGGCATGGCTTGCAAGATTTTTGATAGAAGCAAATTGTCCCCGTGTAAAAATAGCCGTAGAGAGTCAGTGTATGAAAATTTTGTTGAGATCGTACAAAACAGGAGTGGTACCACCTACAGCCAAGGACAAGAATCAAAGAGGCCAGTCATCATAACAAGAATAAAAAGTCGTTCAAATTTATTCATTTTTCTTGTTTGTTTGGTTTTTTTTGTGTTGTTTCGTGTTGACTTCACGCATCTGGTGCTTTCTTTGCTTACTGTAGTACCAGCAAGGTTTTAATTTTAACTCAGATTATCAGTGTTTAATGAGTTGCGAAATACATCATTTACAGTTAAAATTTGCCTTCTTTCTTTGATTTTTTTTTATCTGTGGGTGAGAATTTGGAGAATCCAACAGTAATAAATCTTTCCACATTTGGTGAATTTCAAAAACAAGGCGGTTAGTATCTATCTTGCGCTTATGATCTTTAAATTCGGCAAAGTGAGCTGAGATGTTGAACGTGAGTATCCATAAGACTAAACGTTTACGTTGAAAATAAAAAAAGCAGAGGCTCGTATTAATGGGCAAAACAAGAGTAATAACACGGCTCTGCCTAGCCTGCGAACCGCAGACGTATTTCCGGTCGTCGGTTTTTCTCGGCGGGTGAAACTAGTAATTGGAGCCGAAAAAAGCGAATGCTCTCGCAGGCCAGGCTCTGCCATGTCTGCGTGAAACCCGAAAGCGGAACACGTGTTTTGGACCTCGGAATTAAAAAATTGTCTACCAAAATTCTAGGTTGTCTACCATTCCCACATTCAACATGATAAAAGTTAATCGAAATGACAATCGAGGAAAAATATCTAGAACTTCGTCAAAAATCCTCGACTACAAAAAATAATAGATACTTGTTCATCTACCTTGCAAACCGACCAAAATCTCGCCTACATCGCGTTGTTTAAAAGAAGAAATAAGCCACAAAATGTGCTGAATATTTGACGAGGCACTTCCAATATGGCTTCCGATACGCTTCCCACTTAAAAAATTGTGTACGCCTTATGAAAAGTCTTCGAAATATCCCTGAGAGCCTCGAAACGGTGATAAGTGCTTTCTTTTCCAAAAGAAAGCACTTTCTTTCTTTCACAAAAGAAAGCGCCTTCTTTTCCAAAACATGATTGCGAATTCCCTTTATCTTCGGTCGGTGTTCGCATCTATTGAATGAGAATGTCTCTGAAGCTATCGTGTGGCGCTCTTTTCAATGCCATCCTCAAAAGATGATGGGATGAGTAGCATTCAGGATGTTTCCCTTCACTTTATGTTTAAGTTTAAACCGTTTCATAAGTGTTTTCTCTCCCAAAATGTGAATGTAAAGCTCTCTCCGCTTAATTGTCATTGCAGTAGGCCTTTTGCATTACTTGGTCACGTGATCAACTTTCGGTAAACACGAAAACAGTTCGCTTTTAAAGCACGAGCTGAACTAGTAATAATTGCAAATTACGGGAGTGCGTTCGATGGAGAGGGGAGGGGTGGGGTGGTGGGTAGTGAGTGGTAGTGGGAGTGGGGTGCAAAACCTGATGGGCTTGTAATATTGAGAAATCAAAATCAAACACTTTTATCAATACGAATACCAGCAGCTGTCTTTATCAGTGTTATTGTTTATCCTCCCACTTTACAATTTGTTACTATTTCATTTTTCCTCAAAAATGCAAGAGCGTACTCCTGAGCGTACCGTACTTTTTACATTTATTTGGCTAAACCTCTACGTAAAGTACATGTCTGTAACAACGGGTCGAACACTGACTATGATCCTCAGGATATTCCTTTGCACTCTAGGATGGTCAATAAAAATGGCTAAAAATTGGGAAACAGAAAAATTAAAGTTATCTGAAAAGTTTAAGCGTCGAGTGTCACTTTAAACCCTTGTTGCGTGACACTAGGCTAACACGACTCACCTCATTCAACGCACCCGGAATTAGTGAGATGAAAAGATCATCGTTTCACTGTTCATCTTCTTGTATATTTTTCAAAAATGGTGACAAACAAAAGCAAATACAATGCTGTAAATAGCTTTTAAAAGAGAAAAGATGTAATTTGTAATAGAATCTAAGCTGATCTTGCTTGAATCCATAAAAATACAATGTGCAGAACGCACGGTTAACATAATACCTACATATCCGATTATCTTAGAATGGAAATTTTCCTATATAAAAAACTTATAATTGAACTATAAACAAACCTGTAGTAAACAGAAAATCGCCAACGTTTCATCTGTGAACGAGTGTCACAAAATAGATACCAGCTCCCGGGTTAGAAAAACTGAACTCATGAGAGCGAGGCAAAATGTGCCAGGCCGGTCCAAGATGGCGTCCAAACCGTGAAATCGCATGGCATACAGAACGCTATACTACTTCATCTACGGTACACAAATAGTAAGCGTTTTCCTTCGTCGAACGCAATTAGGTAACCTGTAAATTTTCAGCCGTATATCTCAAAAGTAGCGATTGCAACGGCCGCCCAGAATAAGAAGGATTTGTATGAGAAAAACAACTTTTGCCAACCAGCCACGCTTAAATGGTTTTCGGTACAAATCCTTGTAAATTCCGAAATTTTCAAACTGTCATGAAATATTTCCTTTAGCATTACGGGGCTCAAATCTCCTTTTAATTCATAATAGGCGCTTTGAGCTCTTTAGGGACCATTCATTATTTATGCTAGGAGGTGAGCTGGCAAGAATGAGGGGTGGGCCACGTTAAATTCAGGACAGTCATTGGGGGGGGTCAAGAAATCTGCACACAAAGAGGGGGGGCTACCTGATTTTTTTTTTTTGTCTTTTTTTTTTCAAACAAATACTTACAGTGCTCTCGGGA
Source organism: Porites lobata (assembly GCA_942486035.1). Taxonomy (NCBI): domain Eukaryota; kingdom Metazoa; phylum Cnidaria; class Anthozoa; order Scleractinia; family Poritidae; genus Porites; species Porites lobata. Next base: position 1,549,365 of record CALNXK010000033.1, read on the forward strand.
CTAACGGTATATGGTTTGCAAGCTTCCTAAAGGCTAACAATTCATAACTGGCAGTTTAAAGCTAATAAAGAAAACAGTCACACTTTCTACGAAATGATATGTTCCAAGACTACGTCCAGAGGTCTTCCTCGTTAGTTTTGGTCCCTGAGGAGTTCTCACTACTGCAATGATCAACAACCAGGTCAAGCTTCATCCGTTGTTTTCCTTTATCTGCTGGATTTCACCAGCGGGAAATAGAGTCTCCCAGTTAATCTACCCCGGTGTCTGACTTACATTCTGTAGAGGGCTGCCACTCGCTGGAAGTGAGCTTCACGGAAATCTGTACTTTTTTATGTTCTATAAGCCTTGTTCGTTTTTTACCAACGCTTTATTTTTTACCAATACTCTTTACTCTGGAATGAAAAACAACTCTCACTTGGTTTTTCTGGTACAAAAAAAATTTGAATAGAACAGGCGTGTCATCGATCCTTGCGGCTACAGTCATTGGCCACTTTTCAAGCATTTTTTTCGCATTCGCTTCTCTTCCATTTCTGCATATTCCTGAAGACTCAAGGATAATACTTCGTTGTCTGAATCCAAAAAACCGTTTGTGATATGTTCCCTGTCTATTTATTACAGTTCCAGCACAGGAGAGAGCCAGTTTTTAAAAGAACATTTAGAGGAGTAATGCCTTTTTTAGTTTTCCAGGACAGGAGCCGTTCATCGACTCCTGGTTTTACTTGGAAGGGGTCAAAACGTTTTGTTGTGCTTTCTGATGGATCTTACCAGCCCACCCCCGGCATAAATAATGAATGGTCCCTAAATGCGAAAGGGAAAGATTTAACGACAGTTTAAAATTTTCAGAATTTAGAAGGAGTTGCATGGAAGACAAGAGTTGTTATTCTCATACAAATCCTTCTAATTTTCGGCGGCCGTTGCAATCGCTACTTTTGAGATATACGGCTGAAAATGTACAGGTTACCTAATTTTTATAATATGCTCTTTCAGCTCGACCGTCCGAAATTTTTTGACTGAGCGAACTTTTTTCGTGTTTACCGAAAGTTGATCACGTGATCAATAAGATCAAAAAAGAATATAAGCGAATTCTAGTTAACTCCCAAAGATAACAATTGTAATACGACTGTCTCACATAACCTGACTGCTGGCATAATCGTCCATAGTTGCCATGGCACCAAGCGCATGTTTATTATGTATTTCCAATCATAATATAGCGGTGGTTCGCTCGAAAGATGAGCTCCTTTGACCACCATACACTTCTACCCAAGCCATTAATTTTCTTTTTTTTCCCTTCTTCTTCTACTTTATTAGTGTATTCTTACCTTATTATATATAATGTTAATATTTTATAAAGTGTAAATAATAAAATTGAATTGAATTGAAATGAATTGATCAACTAATGCAAAAGACCTATTCTCTCACTGCGTGTGAATATCCATTCCTTTATGCAGGAGAGGAATGTGCTATTGTTCCCTGCTAGCAGAGGCCTCTTTTCCCTGGCATTCGGCCCGCCGAATACCGTGCTATTTACCGGGCTCTCTTACAGGAACGGGTACTGATTGTTAACCACAGGAGTCGATCCTGTTAACCGTTATTAAAGGTGGCTCGACCCAGTATTTTTGTAGGCATATTTTCCATCTTTGGGCCTCTTAAACCTAAATAGGTTGGTATTTATTGAAAATCTTTTATAACACATGGATTACAAATAGACTGATATTATTTTTTTGCTATCACAATGATTATCACGCGACAATGACGTCACAATTGATCAGCTCTTAATCGAATTGCAGCCCTTGTTCGCGTTTTCTCTGCAAATGCTCCACTCTGCGTTCTATGAATTTTGGGTGCTTGCCTTCTGCTGCGCGAGTAGTTATAGGTCACCAAAGTTAACCACAATTTTGCGTTCCCTGTGCGTTCGCTGTACAAGGGTCGAGTCCATGACGTCACCCATTATTATAACGTAGAGAAAAAGTGCGTTCCTCCAGAACGTAATCAGTGACGAGTCCTTTCTTTTCTTCTGTTAATTTTTGCCTTCCACTTCCCTAAGCCACAGTAGAAACAATAAACTTTGCCTATAGGTTTGCGCGGGAGGTATAACTTTAGCCCAGTATGAACTTCTCTGAAAAACGTAGGACTAAGAGGAGCGATCACCTGGCAACGCGAGGTGTCTTCTCGAACCCTATACATATTAATACAGCTGTTAATAAAGGGAACACACACGGAACGCAAAATTGCGGTTAACTTTGCTGACCTATAACGACTTGTGCGACTTCGCAGAAATAGATTGGAGGAATCTCAAGATATTTGGAATTTCTACGCGAAGATTATAAATAATGCGCAAACTGAAGACTGGACTTTATCCCACCAAATTTGCTACTTCCTAGATTTTTCCAGGAATCTTTTAACACTCACTCTTTTAACAAATGTCCCTGGTCCTTTGTTTTCTCAAACCGCTCGAAAGAGGTAATGTTTTGCAAGAAACAATGCAGAAACGTTGCCATGAGTAACCTTCGCCGAACTGAGAGGCTGGTCGTTTATTACCTATCAGAAGGCCCTGGGAGTGTCATTTTATAAACCTTAATTGGTTTTGGGGTGTTCTTTTCAGTTAAGGGAACGTTATCTAGGGGTTCATTTTAATAAATGTCATGAAAGTAATACTACAATCTTGGATAGAATAAAATGGAGCAGCAAACCCCCATTCCCCCACCCCTTAAATTCAAGGATGAAGCCGCGCAAAGGACAAAACGCGCCATTTTCCAACTTTGATTTGGGGCGGGGGGAGGTGGGGTCTAAATTTTCCATTTAGTTTGTCTAGTAGCGAGCGTGAATTGAAATTGAATGTAACAGCTGTAAATAGTAAACACCGATCTTATATACACAACTAAAGATCAAGTTTGCGGTGAACTTGCATTAGGCACGATTTGTAGCCCGCAGAACACCCGTTATTTTTTCGAATTTTTCAGCCGGGCGAGAGAAGGGAAGGGCTTGCCTTCTCCCGCATGAAAAATGCGAGAAAAAATGGGCGTCGATAAAACCCGGAACACGGAACATTTCCGAAGATGCAATAAGAATAATTTTCATGAAAAAATATATAATAATAATAATAATAATAATAATAATAATAAAATAATTTTTGTAAAAACTAATAATAACGTAAAAAAACAAAAAACCGAAAAAGAAAGAAATAAAGAAAAAGAAAGTCGTATCATCTCCGGGTACGAGAAAACAATATTTTGTCGCAAATAATTTGTGGGGCGAGGGTCCATGCAAATGACAATAATGAGTGAAGGTTTACTTCTAAATTCAAAATATATTCCAATGGGTCGCGAAGAGGGGGATTCACTTCAACCTTTCCTCACTCAGCCACCCCAGCCTTGTAATTGACATGCGGTTTACCGGTTATCCATTTACGGCTTTGCGACCGTAAGCCGGTCAAGAGCTTAGGTGAAGAGCTTACTTTTAGTTTTTCATGTTCCGGCATGTTCCGGCATGTTCCGGAATGTTCAGTTTTCAGGGTTTTATCAACGCCCAAGAAAAATAACGCCTGTTCTCTAGGATACACGAGCTAGAATATTTCATTCGTAGTTTACACAGTAAATCAGACGGGGAGGTCACTTTCACAACAGTTAAATTTGTTTTAAGTAGCTCATTGTCATGGTAGGTCACGCAGTTAAATTCTGGATTGTGTCTTCCGTAATATGTCCTTCGGTTTCGATTTTGACCAAAATCTATTGCGCTTTTACGGTTTGAGCGGGTTTTCGTTTTTCTTTTATATAGACTACAACCCCACCACGGGTTTGCCCTCAAAGAGTACATAACGTTGAGTTCATTTTCATCAGCATGCAGATGAAGAAAGCCCCTTTTAGAAACAATTTCTTGCGTTCAAAAGCTATAAAACAGAACCCCCTTTAAAACAGGAGTAGTTGCTCAAATTTAAACGTGCAAAATAATGGCAACCTTAGGTTCGAAGGCTTCGCAGATAATATACCAGAAGGAAGTACAGAAGTACCACGTCAACTAGTGCTGTGACTTTCCTTGGCGGTCCCAACAACAAGCATGAGTTCCCTTACATCTCTGACATTAACTACAGCACGATTAAATATCAGTTAATCAGTAGTAGTGTGTGATTGAAAGGTTGAGAACTACAAAACTTACCTCGTAAATTAAAGAAAAAGGACAAAGCTAGCTTTGCACCAGACTTTGAGTTCCGCAATCTGAGCAATGAAAGAAAACGAAAGGAATTAACTGGGCGGAAATTAGTTACTTTCGTCCCCAGAGCCTCCTGTACCTCCTAGGAATGCCGAATGAGCGAAATCCATCGCCGACGTACCCGACGGTACAAATTTGAGTTTTCATTTGTCGGGAATGATCGGGGATATCTTCGATTTCGAGTTTCATTAATTAGTCGGCGAAATCTGAGGCAGTCGGGAAACAGTCAAATCCCCGATCGTCTGGGGTTTTCCCGACATATGAAAACTACGATGATAATATGTCCCCGTTTTTTCGTGAATTTAACATGTTTTCCAGGCGCGGATCCACCCCGGCTTCCACCGTTTTACGGAAATCGGTCAGAATAAAAAATTAAAATAATAAAATAATAAAAAAACAATTTCTGAATGACTCGGAAACCCAGGAAAGGGGACTTTCAGGAGTTAAAATCCAAAAACTGCTGGTTTTCAGTGTCACGACATTCAAAATAGATCAAAATAAAAATCAAAACTGTTCAATAGATAAAGTCCAGAATCTGGGAAATGAAAGGAGGTACATATACAAAGACCCTGGCCAAGATTCAGGTCAGAGGAATATTTCGTATACGAGAAATCCGAAGAAATGTTTTACTCAATTATGGAGACGCCATGCTGGTGCCCACCTGTTTGGGCACCAACATGGCGGACGGACCACATGAAACATTTGTTACCGAGTTTTGCTACAAAAGCGTGAATTAATTCCTCGAGGAACTCACAAACATTAAAGTAACAGTTTTTCTAATTCATGAACTGTTTAGATAGCAAAATTCTCCGGAATAAGTCACTTTTTTAACCTACATTACAGCTCTCTCGGCCGTCATGTAAATGCTGCTTCACGCAAAAGCTTAGAAATTCATCGTAGTTTACCACAAAACCAATAACCCTTTCGAAGCGAAATTTGTTATGAAAATAGTTTTCAGCCGCTCTAATACATCATGAAAGTAAAACTTCAGTAGGATCGATAGTTTTGTAGTTTGAATTTTAGTGACGTCATGTAAAAACCAACAATTTCCTGCCAGAGCATGCCCCGGGGGAAGCTTGCGCCTCCGGCGCTCATTTAGGAAATCGGCCGGTATCCATCCTAAAATTATAGTTTTTTCATCCTCCTATCGCCCACGTCCTGTGTTAAAAAACCTGGTGATTGCCTCTGCATGACACTGTTGACTGTTCAACTACTGCTAAAAATATTGGGTTGGGGTTTAATAACTCTCTATCGATGTTGCCGCACGTTACTGCTGTTTGCAAGTCTTCGTTTTTTCATTTACGCGATATTTTTAAGATTCGCAAGTTTCTTTCTTACGATACATGTAAAACTCTCATTCATGCCTTTGTTACTGGAAGGATCGACTATTGTAACTCATTGGTCTACGGTCAGCCTAAATGTATCTTGAAACGTTTACAGAGTGTCCTAAATAGTGCTGCTAGGCTTATTCACCTTACTAGTAGATATGAGCATGTTACGCCGTTGCTTATTCAACTTCCTTGGCTACCAATTGAACAAAGGATGACTTTCAAAATTGCAGTAATTACATTTAAGGCACTTCATGGTGCTGCACCTAGCTATATCACTGATCTCATCAAGCCTTATACACCTGGTAGACTTCTTAGATCCTCTTATCAATTTTTACTTTCTACATCTAAATTTAATCTTAAAACTTATGGTGGCCGGTCTTTTACTATTGCTGCACCTTCTGTTTGGAATGCACTTCCATTCGAACTTAGTTCTTGTAATTCCCTTTCTTCTTTTAAATCTGAGCTCAAGACTTGGCTTTTTAAAATTGGTTATGATGTTGTCGTATAGAATGATGATGTTTTTATAGGATGACAATGTAGTTTTGTAGTTTTTGTAGGTTTAGGATTTTGTTGTTATTTTTATTATGTAAAGCGCTTTTGGACCATTGGGAATTAGCGCTCTATAAATATTGTATATTATTATTATATTATATTATTAAATCCGCGCCTGTTTTCCATAGAGAACTTTACAAAGAATGTCACACATCACGAAACACTTCAGTAAAGCTCGTGAAGTTGACCCGAGTGATAGGGTAACCCTACCTGTGAAATTTGCTTGTAAACCAGAGCCGACTTTAACCCGCTTGCTAGGGTAACCCTCTCTCCTTGTAAACAGGGCCCTTAGAGGGCAGAGAGCCAAATTGCATGTGCTCCGGTCCCCACCGGCGAGATGCTTTCTCCAAGTGCCTAACCTGCGAGCAAGCTCTCCGGGGCGCTCTGAGAGCCAGAGAGCCCCAAAGAGCTTGCTCGCAGGCTACCAAGTGCCGTGTAACATGTTCTCTACTAGCCTGGAGTTCAGACGAGATACTTCGAGTCGTTTTCTCCTCTCAGCAACTGAGGGAGTGAAGACGACTCGAAGTAGTTGTCTGAAGTTCAGACTAGTTCCTGCAGAGGTCTACCGGTCTTTCTCTTTCCTCTTATTTTTGCCTCGTCGTGAGTTGAGTCCTTTTGTTAAAACGACGTTTTAAATCAAAGTGTATTCGTGAACACGTCGTCTGTGCGTCCCTCACCCTCCACACTCCTCTTCTCCACATGCAGCCATTTTTTAATTTTATGACATCATTTTACCTTCTATTGGCCAGGGTGTGCAATAAAAAGGAAAACCAAATGGCGACGCTAAGATTTTATTATTTCCTAGCCTCGTTCCCAGTCGTCCTCGGCGATTTCAGATGTGACGTCACCTGTCAAGCTTGTCGGGAAAATTCGCTCGGTTCCAAGCCTCCTCTGGTAACTCAGATAGCGCGAACTGGCCTGGGTACGAGGCTGATTATTTCCTCGACACGTGCCTTTAGCACGAATAGAAAAAAGAATTTAGACTGAGACTTAACATCATCTTGTGCTCCTCGAACTTTCGTAATCAAATATTCATAGATGAACAACAACAAGTGACAAGCAATAACAAAAAGCCCAGCATTTTATTTGGATAAAGAGCAGTATAATTTACATAAATTTACACAAAACCTTGCGAGTCCTAGAAAGGAGATGTAAGCTAAAAATAATGAGCAGCAAAGAAATGTATAGATTCTGGCGCGTGCATATTCTACTAACTATACTTAAAGGCGTTCCATTCTTAAGCAATAACGAAAACTTGGTCTCTGAACACTACGTGCTATAGAAGCGAGAAGTGTGACGTCAGAAAAATTCAAATTTGTAAAATTATGGGATTGGTTGGCATATTTAGAAAAAACAGGAACAAAGAAAAACCCTTGCCAAAAATCAGCCTGTTAGAGTCCAAATTGGTGAGGAGATATAAGCACCGCTATGCCCTGATGAATCTATACAAACCACTCCTAAGATTTGCTCGGATCGTAATGTTCACGATATTTTAATGGATTTATATGGAGTCATAGGAGCATAAAAGTACTTATATCTCCTCACCAATTTGTATCAACCGGCTGATTTTTAGCGAGCGGACATTTTTCATCTTGTATTTTTTTCTGGATATGCCAACCAATCCCATAATTTCGCAAACTTAGTTTTTCCTGACGTCACAGTTCTCTTTCCTATTGTGTTTCAACTACCAAGGTTAAACTAAACGACACTTTACTCGAATATCTGGAATGTACTCTTGGATTTTTGGTTTGGCTTGCGGGGAGATCTTTACAAGTATTGTACCTGACTTATATTCACAACCGCTGCCCAGCAGCGAATCAATAATTTATAATAAACTTTGTACCATAAATGAATAAATGAATATTATACACTTCCTCGTGTGGGATCCCACACTATTGTTAATGATTTATTTGACGGGAAAATAATTCTCAACAACCATATAATAATATTAGTATTAAACGAAATTTCTAGTGAAATATTGTTGACCATCCTTTGCCTAGCAATAAACTTGCTATAATTCCTTGTAACAAACTATATTATATTTTTAGGGTCCCCTCTGATCACCGACTGTTGTTTCCTTTATGTTATCATTTCCTTGAACACAAGACTGTGAATAAAAAAGACAAGTACGAACATAAGTAATTAAGGTAAATTACGAGAAGATAAACTCGACTGTTAACCCTTTTAATCCCAATTAAAGGCTACGTCAAACTTGGAGAAGAGTAAGCGGTTCTAACTTTTGAGTCAGTGGATGAAATCCTATGGTGTGACCATTCAAATGAAAGCTACTGAGCAGTACTTTCCTGTGGTACTGTTTATTATGCTGTACAAGATGGTTCTAACTTTTGAGTCAGTGGATGAAATCCTATGGTGTGACCATTCAAATGAAAGCTACTAAGCAGTACTTTCCTGTGGTACTGTTTATTATGCCGTACAAGGTGGTTCTAACTTTTGAGTCTGCGGATGAAATCCTATGGTGTGACCATTCAAATGAAAGCTACTGAGCAGTACTTTCCTGTGGTACTGTTTATTATGCCGTACAAGGTGGTTCTAACTTTTGAGTCAGTGGATGAAATCCTATGGTGTGACCATTCAAATGAAAGCTACTGAGCAGTACTTTCCTGTGGTACTGTTTATTATGCCGTACAAGGTGGTTCTAACTTTTGAGTCTGTGGATGAAATCCTATGGTGTGACCATTCAAATGAAAGCTACTGAGCAGTACTTTCCTGTGATACTGTTTATTATGCTGTACAAGGTGGTTCTAACTTTTGAGTCTGTGGATGAAATCCTATGGTGTGACCATTCAAATGAAAGCTACTAAGCAGTACTTTCCTGTGGTACTGTTTATTATGCCGTACGAGGTGGTTCTAACTTTCGAGTCTGTGGATGAAATCCTATGGTGTTACCATTTAAATGAAAGCTACTGAGCAGTGCTTTCCTTTGGTACTGTTTAGTATGCTGTACAAGGTGGTTCTAACTTTTGAGTCTGTGGATGAAGTCCTATGGTCTAACCATTCAAATGAAAGCTACTGAGCAGTACTTTTCTGTGGTACTGTTTATTATGCTGCAAAAGGTGGTTCTGACTTTTGAGTCTGTGGATACAATCTAAAATTGCGGCCATTTTAGTGGATTGTACTTGGCAAAACATGTCATTCCTGTTTACGTTTTTGCTGGTGTACAGAAAAGGTCTCATTCAAATGACAAGCACCTTAACCCTAAGTGAGTTACATTTACCTCTTCTTCAAGTGAAGATTGGGAGAATCGCAGGATGACGTTCTTAAACCGCTCCTCGTCCGTGAACTCCATAGAATCGTTCGTCAAATCGGGAATAAACTGGGGCTCAAGATCCGAAATCTCACCAGAAGACATCCCCGGCATTGATATGCGCTTAATCTCGTCTGAGCTATCTGAGTTTGAAGTCCATTGTTTTTTTCTTTTCGCTTTCCTTCCTTGAAAACTGACAGGGGTCCCTGTGGTGTTCGGACACTCATCCACAGGACACCTGCACTGAGGTACTTCCTGGTCACTGTCACTACAACTACATGACGGTACTTCTTTAGTATGGGGCCATGACAGGACATCCTTTGTTGGCTCATCCTGGTAATAAAAACACTTTGTACGACTTGAATGAACGTTCGTATTTTCGTGTAAGTCCTTAGGAACGGCCCATGGTGTCCCCGGTGATCGACGGCGTTTTGATTTGCTGAGGCAGCTACGGGCTCTTTTCATTCTTTTGGTGTAGCTTTGCTTGTCTTGTTCATCGCTGTCGGCCTCCTGAGCCCAGCTAGTGCGATCAGTGGGACTACTGGAGCTACTTGAGGTGTTAGGACTAAACAAAAACATGCAATTAACACCAAAATACGGACCATTCTATCATTCTTCGCTATAAACCTACCAACTTTTCCCAAGTCAAATGCACATTTGTCCGAATTTCCTACAAAATCCGACGATTTCCGAACGGTACCGAAGACGTCACGACGACCTTCCGAACATAACCATAGATTCTCCGAAGATTTCCAAAGATTACTGAGGCTAGATATCATAAGATCTTGCCGAGATCACGCATGTCTGGGCGAGATTACCTATTTGGTCGATTTTTCACGTTAATGGTTACGGAAAAAGTAGTTCGGAATAGTGCGCTATGCGTGTGAAATTTTACTGTGTGTGTGTGATCGGCATTTTTGATCCGCAGGACGTGTGACATACGCACAAACGTACGCGTATCGTACACACTAGTGAAATCTGCGGTTTCAAAAGGTGAGTTATCTCATTTTTAGAACTTACCAACTTGATGATGTTTCCCTCTTGAGGGAAAGCTGACTGTTTAAGACTTTTTCAACCTCAGCAGTGCGTGACTTCAGCTCTGGTTTAATCGGTCTCTTTTTGCTATTTACAACTTTAAGCTGACGTTCTCGTCTACAACAATCAATGAAAAATGAAAGGTTATCCAGCAAGCCTGCTTGTGTATTAAACCTCTAGCACAAGGGACCTTATCCGAAGACGGCGGAAACGTCGCTTAAAAAGTGAATTCATGTTCTTTCAATCGTCTTCGCGATTATTCCCACTCAATTACTTTGTCAAATGCAGGTGAACTCTTCTGGAGTTGAATTCCTAAGAAGCAAAACCCATTTCAGAAAGAGAAAGAGAATAGAATTTTCACGTCGAAGTCGTGCAGTGACGGCAAATAAAAGTACAAAAAAGGGTGATGCACGTGCAAAATTGTTGTTTTGGTTTTTAAACCTACTGTTTTACGTTCTCGTTGCCGTCGCCGTCGTCGGATCTTAAGGTACCTATAACTTAGCGGGGTCATCAAGACGGTACTAAAAAGTGGCTTTTATTTCAGTGTTGTGCAACCAAAGACCACGTACAGTGCAACCTCGATATATCGAAGGGCCAAGGGACAGGCACAATATATTCAATATATAAACGAGGTTTCCTTATATCCGGGTTCTTTCCCATATAATTTGCTGTAACTGTAGTGGCGAAGCACACACCCTGCGAGCAGAGGCTGAATTTTCGCGGAACAGATCGATTGTTATACCGGGGACTTCGTTATATTGCGCTTTTACTGTAATCAGTACTCTCTGACTCGACTCTGACCAATTACAACTATTGAACACAGGCAACAAGATAAGCCAATCAGAATCGTTCCCAAATAGTTTTAAATGCGAGGCGGGTTCCAAGCGCGGGAAAAAGCACGGAAGCAAGTCTGTGACAAAATTCGCGCCAAATTTTTATTCCAGTCACAAAGCGTAGCAGCCCCGCTAAAACCAACATAGCAAGGATTTGGGTCTGGCTCTGGGCTCTTGGTCCAGACAGCTCATCTTCAAACAAAATCATTAACTTGACGAGCACGAAGTACCTTACGAGCTGAGGTTCTTTCTGGCTTGGGTTTCTGTTTCCGTCGCTAGTCAGTCTCATGGTTAGTTTGTTAACGGGGGCGTCAACGAGAAAAATATGAGAGCTGCTTACACCAAAAAGCTGGAATTCAGGATTTTTTTTAGCTCTGCATATTTGGTAGTCTGCTACACAGCCGTTTTTAGTGCCGTCACGCAACGCTCCTCCTCACTAACGGCTGTGTAGCAGACTACATATTTGGAAAACTTCAATGAAAACTGTCCAATGTCATCTGAGTCATTTTGAGCTCTAACCACGAAGGGAGAAGACAAACGCAAAACTCAATTTCACACAAACTTGACACGAGTCGAAAAAGGTCTTCGTGACAACTTTAACATGTAACAGAGGTTCTATGTGAAAAAATGGCGATTTGCTGAAAGGTCAACATACAATTACAGTGGTTTAAAGTTTCTGCAGTAACAGCCAAATATAATTTTATAACCATATCTTTAATACTCAGTTTTAACAGATTCTAGGAGTCCTTACTACTTACCTAACAAGTTCTTTTTCTCTCGCCTCCAAATGCTGCATGCATTCATTCAGTTCCTGGTATAAACTGTTCGCTCTTTCCAGCTTTTGCTCATAGTGAACTCGGATGTCCCGTGCATGTCTGCAAATACAGAAAAAGCGTGCCAAAACGATGACGGTAAACATCCTGTCTATTGTGGGTGTGTTTCATAGTTTTTTTACTTTTTCTATTGAGAGCGCTTTAGCTTGTCGGCTTTTTTGCGTTTTATGCCATTTCATATGTCGGTTTCCAGCTTTTCGCTCTTAAAATTTACGGTTTCTCAACTTCAATGTTCTTCTTCCTTTATGTTCTTGTTAGGCGGCTTTTTCATTTTATGAACGTCCGACTTTTGTGGTTTGTTTGGGTTTCGATACATTTGCTACAGTTTTCGGTTCTCCCGTTTCGGTCCATTTGCGCGAAAATGTTTAGTTATTACAGAGATTTAATAGTCGCAAGGACGTGAATAGTTCTTTTTTGATAATTCGAGGCAACGAGATTTGTTCATTTGCTCATTTTGAACTTTGTATTCCGCCATTTTCGGTGGTCGTCCATTATTATTTATTTTCTTATTGCTATCATTTTTGGCGTTTTTGCTTTTTTCGTTTTTTTTTTTCGTTCAGGGTTTGCGTTATCATATAAGCCCTTAACGAGCTTAAACTCCTTCGTGTTTCATCGGCCCGTATGTATTTGTTTTATAGATTTTTTCTTGCTCGTAGTAAATGGTAATATTGTTACCTCAATTCCTCTTTCCTTCTTCTTATGAGTTCCTCGTCCAGTTGATGCAGTTGATGAAGGTTCTGCATGTGTGCACTGCTTCTGTTCTTCATTTTCTCAAATTCCTCCTTGATTTCACCTCTCCATGTTATCTTTAACAAATGAAATAATAAACCATTTCCGAGTTCCAAAAACTCTCACTTTCAAAACGGGGCTAAAGTGCAAAACCTTTCTCATGAAAATGAGTTTTAAATGCATGAGAACAAAAAATCATTGAGTTTGTTACCTGCTGGTTGAGGTAAATTTCTCGCGGTGTTTTAAGAACGTCGCCTGCAGCAATCTCAACATGAAGAAGTACTTGTTGGAATGATGGACGATTCTTGGGCTTGCTGTTCCTAGAAAACACATTTCCGGATAAAAACTGGTGTTAGAAAATAATCAAACTGTTTGCTTGCTGGCGAATAAAGTAAAATGAAAAAAAAACTCCTCAAAAATTTGTTTTTGACTTGACCACCAATCTTGCTTTCGCTGTGCGTGCAAATATAATTATATATCTTTTATTACACAGATGATTCCGTTTTTGGGCCTTTTTTCTTGTGGGTAAACTTTGATGAAAGATTTACGTATTTTTCTTGGAATCAGCTGTGTATTAAAAAACTTCAATCTCAGTAGAAATAACCAACAAAACAAAATAACTTTAACAAACAATCAAACAAAATTCATTCAAAAAGAGAACATATGTGTTTAATTTTCAACCTACCAGCAAATTTTCATGAGTAGCTTGAAACCCTCTGGACACGTTGTGGGTACAGGAAGATGCAAGCTGTTGCTTCCAACACCCCAGATAATGGCTGAGGAGTCAACATCCTAAATGTAACACAAAAATGTCAACCAGATAAATGTAAAATTTCCAGCTTTGAATTTGCTTGATAAAGGAGCCAACATTTTGAGATGCCAATGTTGGTTTCTGCACAAAATGATGTTTGGAATTAGACTCCATATATATAAATTCCATACTGAAGTGTCATCTCTTAGATCTAGCTCGTACTTCTGATTGGCTGTGCCAAGGAAGGAATTTGCTTCAACCAATCAGAAGCACTAGTCATAGTACCGTACCTGGGTAGTGACATGTCATCAGTAAGAAATATCTCTGCTCGTTCTGCGGACGTCATTTCACAGGGGAACCAGTGTTGGCATTTTAAAAAGACAGCAATTTTCTCAGGTTAGCCCTTAATCAGTATGTTATGAAAAGCAAATTATCAGTCTTTGTTTAACTGAATTGGGGTTAAAAACCATGGAAATTAGGTCACAGATTCAGAATTATATTTTTTGGCAGCCCAAACAGGGTTGTCATTAAGAGCCGGGGGCCGGGGATTTTCCCCGGCTACTAAGAGAGTGGACCCGGGCTACTTTTATTGGAAAATAGAAGAAAAATAGAAACAAAAGAAATCCGTAGCCGTTTGATTCCCCGCCTACTTGTTGTATTTACCCGGAAACTTGAAATCTTAGTGACAACCCTGCCAAAATAAAAGTTCATGGTAATACCAATACCAACAATAATTGTTAATTACTGTTATTTAAAATGAAAATACACTAATTCACACCCTGTAAGGCATCTCTCCAGTAAGAAGTTCCCAGAGAAGAACTCCAAATGACCTATAATGTATAGAAAAAGACATTACCTAAGCCTCATAAACTAATAAACTGAAATTACTAGCATTTACACATTTGGACAAGACATATCTTGGAAATTTCAAAATATTGACTAATTTACTGCATAAGAATTTGTTGTATCTTGTTAGAACATGGTTTGACATGCACTATTGAGAGATCATTTCACAAGTCAGCAAGCCAGGTATTGACAAGCATGAAAGCTGACATGTTGTTACTGAATTTGTCCCATAACCAACCCTAGTAGAGGGCAAGACTGGCAACTACAGTCAACTTTGGCCTTGCGGACACCCCGCTATACTGGACACCTCGATAAAATGGACAGCAGCTAAATCCCCAGCCAAAACAAATCACCCTCTCCCCTGTGTTAATTTCTGCCTCACCCTACTTTAGCTAGTGTCAATCACAGCCATTATTAGGGTAGGAGGGTTGAGTGATGACCCTAACAACCACTGGGAAGGAGATTATAGCCTAAACTCTCACTTTACCTGGAATCCCATAATATGGCATGGAAAGGCAATACAAAACTCAACCCATTACAATGTGCATGCCTGAATGCAAGGGTAGCACAGCGGTGAGAGCACTCACCTCCCACCAATGTGACCTGGGTTTGAACCCCAGCGTTGAAGCCTGTATATATGAGTTGAGTCTGTTGCTGGTTCTCTCCCTTGCTCTACAAGGTTTTTTCTGGTTTTCCTTTCTCCTTAGAAACCAGCACTTCCAAATTCCAATTCAATTTAGAACACACAGAGACATTTCAACAAGTTCTTAAAAACTCCTAAGTGTTCTGTAGGTAAACGAATTACAAAATGCCACTTTTACAAATATCGCTTACCACACATCCACCTTTTCAGAGCAGGGTTCATTTCGAATCACCTCAGGGGCCATCCATGCAACTGTCCCAGCAAAGGTCATCTTGGCACTCTTATCACTAAATTCTTTACTTGTGCCAAAGTCCGATATCTTGAGCATATCATCTGCACCTACCAGGACACTGTGACGAGGGAAAAAAACGTTAAAGGTGCACAAGAGCCGAAGGCCACAACGATCAAAGCTTATCCCAGTTTCTTTATGATGAGGCATGCCTGGGAGTATTGCTACTCCCCCCTGGATGGGATGCTAGTCCATTGCAGGGTTAACCCCCAGCAGTATATCACCAGTACCCATTTACTCTCCTGGGTGAAGAGAGACAAAGTAGAGTAAACAAAGATCAACAAAGATCATCCCCGATTCATGCAGAGTCTTTCACGAGTATGCCAAAATTGAGCAAGTGAAAGGAAAGCTCTACTGAAAGGGTGCTCCCTCCCAGACTTAAGGAGATTATGACACCTAAGTTGTTATGATCTACATTACTTCATTAATGAAAAACCCAATTGATTTACAGGCAATCAGTGTACCAGCCCATTAAATAGCCAAGAATATGCACCACAGTCAGTACTGTACTCACTTAGGCGATTTTAAGTCCCTGTGTATAATTTTCTGAGAATGGAGGTAATGCATGCCATCTGCAATCTGCGTAGACCACCTAACCAGTAGGGAAGGAGAAATTTGACGACCATTGCGTAAAACTTCATACAGCTGGCCATTAGGGCAGAACTCCATTATGATACAGTACACAGGAGCCTGATTGCATATCCCTCTATAATTAAATATAAATAAACAGTTTTCATTAAAATAATATTTTTCAGACTATCAAAACTTTTGAGTATGTAAAATTAGGATAGTTTTTAATCTCAGAAAATTAATCACGCAAGCACCGAACAAACGAGTCTTTAAGAGAGTCTTCAGGCATGCCCCCTTCAGAAAATTCTGAAATCTTGATGCTCTGAAAAGTCATTTCTAGTGTTCTGAGAGGACAATTTCTGTCTAAAATGTATACTTTGTTTGGTGTTTTTGTGTAAGTATCATAAGAATAAATTTGAAATATCCAAACAGATGCCAAAATCAGGATTTTTACTATCCCAATTGCATATTGGTCGGGATTCGGGATTTTAAAGCAAAATCAGGAGAATCTTGATGAGATCAGGGTTGTTGGACAGTTTGTTCTTGCTTATAGTTCTACACAGGAATCCCATCAATTTGTAAAAATATTTTTGGGAAAATATGTGGAAATTGTTTTTTCAGTGGTGTTGGGAATATTTCTTTGAGTTCTCCTTACTTGAGTTAGCCTGCTTGTTAACAACTGAAGGGGGAGAGGTGTGTGATTTTTACCCAAATCAAGGATATATACATCATTAATAAGCATAATTAAGACAAAAAATATAGCAACAGTCAATAGTCTACTGAGTGACAGAAAAAAAAATAAGTGGACTAATATTTCATGACAACAAAAAAAAGAAATACATTTTCTGTTGCAGGACAAGATATTTATTATTCCTAACATAAGATGATATATTCGATTTAGAAACTGAAAAAAAAAACAGATTGATAAACTAGAACAGTTATCGCAAAAATTCAGAGCAAGCCAATTGATAATAACATTTAATACAAAAATTCCTACCTGAATTTCACAATGTTGGGGTGATTTATGTTTCTCAAATGTTTGATATCAGTGTCAGCCTCGCGACGAACTTTTTTTACGGCAACTTGTTGACCGCCATACTGTCCAAGAAAAACGGCCCCCTGGGCACCCGAACCTAACCATTCTAACTCACTAATTTCGTCAAACGGTATAATCCAGATATCGGTCTTCTGTTCTTTAGTTGCCTTGCCTAATATCGTCCATACAGGCTTCAAACAACCTAATAAACGCTGTAAAATACCGCTAAGGGAAGGTGAGTCTGTTGAAAAATTCTTGTTCGACGAAGCTTCACCATCGATGAAGTTTCCCGCTGTTTTGCTAGATGGGGAAACCCCGCTATCTTTTGATAGCGAATTGGTGGCATGTTGCGGGAAACCTTCATCGTTTGCGTCCATAATCCTCTTCTTTGTCTTCAATTACCCACCATTCTGGTTGTTTCAGCCCGAGGCTAATGTGGTTTTGCCATCGTATAGACACTCTTCATTTCGCGATCGGCCATCTGACATCATGCTCGACTGGCTATGAATTTTAAAAATGTCATTTTCTATCCCGTAACTGATAACGAATACGATCGCTTTTGGTGACGGAAGGTTCCCTGTGACCCGCTTTAAAATCAAACCGCGTTTACTTAAAAAGATTTCATATTGCCGTGGTAGAAATCTCGCAAATTGTTCAACCGAAAAACCGATGTTTATATCTTGCTAGTGATCGAACATGGCCGTCGATATCACGTGAGTGGTGCGCTTGATCGGCTTGTCAACACCAATCACAGAGCAACAAACAGGTGGCACTCTTCAAACCAATGGGTCGGCAAATAATATTATACGACAGGTCATTTCGAGAAAAAAATCTACATTTTTTACCCTGAAAAACCTTGTCCCTTTTAATTGGTTCATTGTATAATTCTTCAGGTACCAGCAAAAATTATACCGTCCACTTCACAATGTAGAAATCCTTCAATGGGAAATAGAGGACATTGCTCTTTTACCTGACTTGGTACTTCATTGTGTTGAAATGAGACTCAGTTGAATCAAAGTTGCTATTTTTTGCTTCGCGACTGTTCAATGAGCGATCAAGTCTTCTTTTTTTAATACTAATAACGTATGCAAGAAAGCCATTCCGAGTGCTCACTGGTCAATTTCACGCAAGCTGAAATATGCGCGAAACCTAGGAAACCGTAATGACCCATTCTGGTCTTTTCATCTACCGTCCAGTTATCTGCAAAGGCCAGATGAACAAGACTGTCTTGCGCCTTAATTAGAATTCGATCTTGTGTTTTGGTTCCGAAGTATAATTATTGAGGGTTTTCCTTTTTATTTATAGTTCGTTCCGCTCAACACTTTCCGCCGTACCGTTATTCGCGCGAAAGCCAAAACGTGAGATTTTTTGTTGTTAAAAAAAAAGTATTATGAATCAACTGTGTCTTTGTCAAAACATTCATAAAATTTCAAAATAAAATTTTCGTCATTACTAGGGAACAACAACGCTCAGATTAGATTAAATTAACGCCAAAACAGACTGTAATAAAGTCGTATCGCGTTTTTGACTCAAAATACCACCCGTTGTTCTAAGGGTACATACATTTAGATTAACAGAGGAGCAATCGAAAGAAACTTCTTGATCTCTGCAGGTGTTTAAAACCTTGTCTTGAATAAATAATGCTCTTAGGAAGGGAACCCAGCTTAGCGCTGAACTAGGACTGTCCCGTGGTGATCAATTCAGGAATCAAGATCAGTTTGCACTAACCTACAATTTGTAGCCTCCCGCGCAGGCGTTTTTAGGGGAGCTTGGACGAAAAACGAGCTCCGCTAAAAACGCGTGCGTGGGAGGCTAGCACTAACCGTAATCTGGTTCATCCTCCATCACGCTTTGTGATACATTTCTTTACCGACCTTTCGTTCGCAAGAAAGACGTTAATTTTCTTTTTGTCAGGTTTTGTGGAGGAAGTGAACATATGAGGAGGAAATCTCATGACTCGTTCTGAACTTGGATGTGGTCTCTAACAATTCTAGCCTTTCAACTCCAGTGAAACCTGTGTTACGCAGACCTTACCCTACCTTGATTCTCAGATGCTTCAAGTCGCTCGAGGCCACGAGAATCAGGCTAACGAAACCCTTGCTTGTGTTTGCAGATAAGGGTTGACCGCTTAATACAGGTTTGTTTTAAATAAATACAGAAAGAATCGTGTGGAATTTTGCTCAAGGTCTCCGCTTAATGGGGTCCGATTAAAACAGGTTTCCCTGTACATAAACAACCTGAGCAAGTTAGAATAATCACGATGAAGTCTGAAAGAGACCCTGCGAGCAGTGTTATCTCTAGGTTGGACGCGACGTAGCGTTTCATCTAGCCTCCCACGCAGGTGTTTTTAGCGGAGCTTGTCTTTCGTCCCTCCCCGCAAACGCCTGCTCAGCCGGGTACAACATTCCTTTCCCAAGCTTAGCCCATCACTTTTTACTTTCCAAATTCTGGAAAGTTGACCTTAACCGCAGGGTAATCTGATAATTACTCGATCTGCATGAAACACTGGGAAATCTTTCTGACCTCTAATAAATGTTAGATTCTGAGTGGCAAAAATAACATTTAGTAAAAATTTTAGATTCTGAACGGAGGGATGAAAAACGAGCTCCCCTAAAAACGCGTGCAGGGGAGGCTACGTTACATCCGGCCTGGAGAAACCACGGCTCGCAGGGTATGAAAGAACGCTATCGAGCAATTTTAGTGACGTTTTTCGAGGTCGTCGTCGAAGTGGTTGCTTGGCTTGTTGTTTAACAATATGGGACAAAGATAGCGCTTTTGCCACTCTATAAAGCTGTGACACAAACACCCATTTGAAAGAGCCATCTTTTATTAACATTATTTTGCGCTTCCAGTGAAAACAAAAAAAATGTTTCAATAATATTTTGGGAAGAGGAGAATTATGAACTTAAACAAGCACGGCGATTATAGGAGGAAATTTGA
The DNA here is from genome assembly GCA_942486035.1 of Porites lobata. Taxonomy (NCBI): domain Eukaryota; kingdom Metazoa; phylum Cnidaria; class Anthozoa; order Scleractinia; family Poritidae; genus Porites; species Porites lobata. Next base: position 1,569,224 of record CALNXK010000033.1, read on the forward strand.
AAAGACTTGGCCTTATTTTGGAGGGATGAAGGAAAAAAAGGAAAAGAAACTCCAGACCATTCAAAAGCGTTTTCAGTCCCCACACCTCCCCCGAAAGCTTGCCCGCAAATTGATAAAGAGCTTCTCGCTTGTCTTCCTTAATGCATAAACTAAATCGGAATTGTAGTAAAACTTGCCACCCTATCAGGAATATAAATCTTCAGTAGTAGTCCCCTTGTTACAAATTTCCTTGGGGCTTTAAAAGAATTGTCAACGCATTATACAAGTAACCTGCTAGTGTCCTTTGCAGCCGCTCGGGCCGCAGTCACACAAGGCTCCCCGTCCCGAGCATTGCGTGACATAAAGAGAGGGGCCAGAACCGGACTACAGAATATACAACTGATCGCAAACAATGACCTACTAATGATGACCTGGAAATGTTTTATTATGTATATACACTTATCAAATAGTTTGTTGCAAAGAAGTAATAAGATATCGGACAGCAATCAGTTCTTACACAACTGACAAGAAAGGGGTTGATATCCATCCCTTGTTTGGCAAAAAGTACCGCAGAAGTTAAGCCTATAACCCACGGGGTGGGGTACTTGGGTCAATTTTTGCTGGGTATGTGCTGCTGGCCTCGAAGAACCCCTATCCCATCATGACGTATAGACTCGTCTTACTCACTATTAGGCAAGTTATTTCCAAGTCATTTATTGCAGCACTGAATGTTGTAACAGTTTTTTAACGCACATCTTCTCATTTCTTTTCTAACCAAAATCCATACTTGCCAGAATTTCTCAAACCTAAATCCAAAAGTGTCCGGCCAATTCTGATTCTCGAAACACAGTTTAGTCAATCCATCCATTACAATGCAACGCTATTCAGCAGCATATCCCCATTAGCCCGTTACCAAGAAGTACCCCCCCGCCCCCCCGCGCCGCCCGGGGCCCATGGCTACACCCCACCACTGCGGTCTACAGCTACCTGAAAAGCTGAAAAACAGACAGCAGAAAAGCCTCTTTGGAAAATGTTTATCTGAAAAAGCTTAAGCTACAATTAACAACAGTAACAACAAAATTACATTTACCGGTGTTTTTCAGTAAAAAAAATCTGCCTAGAGCTATTTTTTCTTTTTGAGATCCTCAAATCTTCTGGTGAGATCATCGAAGTCTACATCCTCCCCGCCAGCACTATTCGCCCCTGGTAAGCTGTCTGGTATGTTTGGTAGGTCTGTTGGTACTGATGGGAGGTCTGGAAAACTGGGTCCTTTTGATGAGCGAGGCGCTGGAGTGGGTGCGGTGGGCGCAGAGGGCTTTTGTGGTCCTAGAATAAAATGGGAAATGAGAAAAAAAGCACTAAGATGCTAAATATACTATGTAGGATAGTGCAACTATTCAATGACACAGACAGAACAGGGCAGAGTTGAAGATGTATAACACATCTGTTTTGTTCTTTTTAGTATGGCATAACAACAAAGCAGGGTGAACTTTCAGCTGTAACATTTCCCACACACATTCTTTTAGCCAGACATTGAAAACTGGTCCTCCAGAAGGCATGTTTTCCCATAAAAGATTGAGTGAATTTTCCTTGCATTTCTTCAAAAAATAGCCGTCCATAAGATGGCAGGACACCCTTCTGGCTAAAACCTTGCCCACACACCCAGAAAATCACCCCTACATCACATGAACCAGAAAGGAGCAAATGAACAAGTGTCATGTTGATGTCTCGCAAAAGGGAAAAGGAAGTCAAAAACCAACCTTGAATTAATGTAACATAGGTAAAACAATGCTTCAGTTTACTGAAGGTCATATAATAGGTATAACTATTCAAAATACCGCTCATGTTGCATCAAAGCATGGACAGGAGACAAAAAACATGTTCTAAAATAGGGTGGCAGACATGACTTGTTTGGTTGCCAAACATTTGAAGTTGATAGCCATTAAAGCAAACTGTCAAGTCAAAGGTTAAGTTGATAACATGTTTTTGATCAGCACAATCTGCACATGTTTTAAATATTTTTCTCAATTTTCAGTAATACCAGGGTATTTCTCACTCAGATACATCACACTTGCTTTTAAGAATTATTCTTTGGAGTTTTAAAACTCCACAAATTCTTCTAACAGCTGTGCAATGAATATTTTGTTGATCAAAAACAAATCAAGTCAACAAACAGCTACCTACTTTGCATTGAACATTTGTCTAATGCCACCCCAAACTTCAACAGTTTGGCAGCAATTAACATGTCTTGTTTTCATCCAATTAGAACATGTTTTTTGGTCACATGTACATACTTAGATGTAACCAATGGTAACATAAGTTAACCGTTTAAGCCCCAATATCCACAAGCAAATTCTCCAAACTGATCTCTACACACTTCTTTAAAGAATAAGTTGAGAGAATTTGACAAAAGATCAAAGCATTTTCTCTTTGGTGATCAATTGATTAATTCTCATAACCTAATCTCTTGAAATTGTATGGATGTCGTTAGGAGAAAATATTATTGATGTTGGTCACTATTGGGACTTAAAGGGTTAATAACTGGTAGGTTTAAAGTTTTCAATAAAATTATTGAAAGTATTTTCACCTGCTGGTGGAGCTGTAGGACTGTGGTTATTGACAGGCCCTCCAGGGTACGGTGGCAAAACCTTCTCAGGGTAGGAGGGTGGTGCATTCCCTGGGGGACCCACTGGGTAAGGTGGTGCACCTCCCTGTAAAGTGAACAATAAATATTAATAATTAGTTGATTTTACCAACAGACTGGTTTGCTTGCAGAGTTGTTGGTGGTGGTGAGTTCAAAGACACTCAGGGAATTTTCTGTGACCATTTCCTTAGTTATGGAGGATTTGCTTGCACTATAACACAAATGAATTGGCCAAAAGATGATTAACCAGTATAAAAAAAACACAAAGAGAGATCCTTCAGAACTAAAGAGTGGTTGTAAACAATTCCCACTTAATCTTAAGTTGCCTTTATGCAACCAGTCCATGATTTCTGGGTGTAAAACAAACGTGTACTAACTTTTCACAGTGAATAATAAACAGCAAATTCAAACAATTCTGGCCGTACACTTTAAGAAAAACTTACATGTGATGGTGGATAAGTTAGCGAAGCATATTGGGGGTTTGACATACTGGGTGCCTCGTAACCTGCTGCAATCCCCTCAAAACCAATGCGACCGGTACCACCACCTCCACCGCCACTACCACTACCACCAAAACCATTACCCTTTGGGGGGCCAGGTTCATCGTACTCTGGTAAATCATCCTCCTAAGCAAGAAATTACCAAGAGAATGAATATGTGTTGATCTTTTTTACATCATCTTTAAAAAAAATATATTAAAAAAAAATACTGTAATTTTAAGAAGATGAAGAAAAGGAACCTCTTCAGATTATTCATCAAATAGTAATGTGGCCAATAATGAGGCCATGTTACTTTTTAAGTCTGACACAGAATTGGGGGTGACACTTATTTAAAGACATTCAGAACAAGAAATGTTGAATATTTTGTGGTGTGTCTACATGTGCACATCATTGCTCTTTGCTCTAGAAGGTGCATACATCGTATGGCTATCAAGCTCCGAGTCAAAAGTTTCTGTTTCTGCAACATTCAGCTTTTAAAAAGGACAGGCTCATTAGCCTTAACCCGCTTAGGGTGTGTGCGAATGTCTGGTCAGAAAGTCAAAACCTGTTGTTTCATGTCTTAAGGGGGAAGCCATGTCCATGTCGGCATTTCACTATTCTTTTTACGCTTTTCTGCATCACTGTCGCATTTTCAACCCATCTTTGTGCCGTTTGTAAATATTTCATTTGTCTCACATCACTGTTTACAAGGCCATGTGCCTTGTCAGAATACCCTTGGTTGCATTTAAGCGTGTATGTGTGACGAAAAAACATGTTCTAATTGGGTGAAAGCATGACATGTTTTGCCACCAAACTGTTGAAGTTTTGGGTGGCGTTAGACCCATGTTCACTTACAAAGTAGGCAGCTGTTTGTCGACTTGATTTGTTTTCAATGAACAAAATTTCATGGCAACACGTTAAGAAGAATTTCTGGAGTTGTAGCGGGGCTCCCGCGCGCGCGAAGCGCGCGTGGGACAGAGCCCCATACTCATGGAATATGGTCAACCTCTTTTCGTTTGGTTGTCACGTGACTGACCGAGCGTATGTACGTACGTACGTACGCGTCTACAGATTGTACGGGTGGGGTAGGGGAGACTATCAAAAGGAAGGGAGGGGTGTCTCAGGCGTGTCTTGGCAAGTCCACATCTTTAATATAGGATTTTAGGACATTCACAATATGGTCAATTGACAGCTGTCAAAAGAGGATAGCCACTGACCAGTATCCCATGACCATATCGTTGGCTCATGTGTCAACTCGTCGAGGTGACGTGATTTATTTGGAAGCTGTCCGCTGACCAGTTATTTGTTTTACTAGATCGCGAACAATGTTCAATCTCATATTTTTACTAGTTAAACTGATAATGCACACATATTGGACATCAATGTTTTGATCAATTGACAGCTGTCAAAGCAGGGTACCCGCTGACCAGTATCACTTGCCCGTATCGCGGGCTCAGGTGTCGACCCATCGAGGTCAAGTATTTTTTTGAAGTTATCCGCTGACAAGTTACTAGTTTTCAAGTGATCGCAGGCTCAAGTTCAAGTTTTTTTCTAAATTCATATGAAATATGTTGTGTCTATGTGCTACACAATTAAAATTTTGATTGCAAACTGACCTCGGACGCGAAAATTCAGCCAGCTGTTACAGGCAGGGAAGACAGTTGCTTTTGACTTTTCTCACCATGGTCACGCGTTGGTCACGCTCTACGTCCAATTTGTATGCTCTGATTGGTCAAAATTTGACAGGTGAGTTCATTCGGAAAATTTATGCAGCATCTTGAATCTTGTTTACTTTGACAGTTGAAGCTGACAGAGTTTTGTGTCAACTTGTGATGTTTTTACCTGTCTTTTTTCACTGGATGTGCAAAATGAAATTCAGCTGCTATCAGGAGTCCTCTGTTATTCATGGCTAGTTTGTTTATTGGGTTTTTGGTTGAGGAATACGTCGCTTGCCAAAGTCGCAAATCCGATTTCGGATGGCATCGTTTTCGTTTTCACCTTGCTTGATGCGTAAGAGGATTGCAAAGTCTGAAGCGATACTGGCTTTTCTTGATACTCTTCAGGAGCTGCATCTCAAATGGTAAGCCAGAGAAATTATTATATTTGATGTTTGTTTTTTTGGATCTAATTCAATGAAGTCGAGCGGAGTTTATGCGGTCATTTAGTTTATGCACGTTTGTAAGATTTGAGACAATGATCTGACCGAGTATCAGGTTTGATATAAGCTTACAGAACTTTAAAAAGCCTTTAGACAGTTTCTCACCGCAAATAGAAAGAAAACGTTCCAAAGAATATTTAGTTATAATTCTGGCCGGAAAAGAAAGTTTTGAGCGATTTTCTTGCCTCGAGTTCGTCTTTGAAAAAAGCAAACACCGGGAAGCCGGCTTAAAACATAAACTTAAGCTTGAAGCTTGAAGACTCAGGATTTTTAGGGATACTTTAATACTTGTCTTCCTGAATGAAAATTGTTGTTTCTGTATATGTTTCACCGAATTATGTTTCTTTTATTGATTGTTAGTAGTCTCTTTTGTAACTTTAATCGTTGTGCCGATTGTTTTCAGTCGTTCAGTGAACATCGCTTGCAGCAGTACTCAAAATGCCGCGCGTTAATAAACCATTAAATAAAAAATAAACAGAATAAATTCTTTATAATGTTGGAGCGTAACTCTGTTAATGTTCATTCAAACACTCGCCACAGGTCGCACTGCAAAAGTGAGAACCGGATGGCCGTATAGGTGATTTTGGAAATTTTTTTAACAGTTTATGAATATTGAATGCGTGTAATTTGTATTGTGAAATACTGCTTTCTGTCCGAGGTCTGCCGGTATGATAAAAACAGTGCCTCGTACTACTGTTTCACCTCAGATGTGATGTATAAATGCTATAAAGGTTGGTTTACACGCACCCAGATTTGTTGACAAGATTTTGCAAAGTAAACTTGTCGAACGCAAAAAAGTTGGCCTGATTTTTTTTCCACTAATTAATCTACGGTGATCAAGAGCCAATGGCTCTTAAATGTGACCGAAGATGATTACCAGTTTTTGGGTGTACATATGAGGCTATCAACTCGATGTAAGATTTGATTCACTCTTTGGGCTGTTTGCCAATTATTTTTCTCTAAAATCAGGTAGCCTTTCCCTCAAAAGTCACATAAATGTGCTCTAAAGTTAACTGAATTGTGGAATTCGAATACAAGTTTATTGTTTAATTTAAATTATAAATTTATCAATGGGAGCCTCGCTTTTAGCCCTGGCTAAATCTATATATTATTTTAAACTCCAAAGAATAATTCTTAAATGCAAGTGTGCTGTTTCTGAGCGAGAAATATTGCTGAAAATTGAGAAAAATAAAAGACGAGTGGAATGCGCCGATCAAAAACATGTAAGCCTTTTGTGCGATAGTTTGCTTTAATGGCTGTCAAACTTCAAATTAATGTTTGACAGCAAAAACACGTCATGTCTAGCACCCTATTAGAACATGTTTTTTTGTCTTGTGTCCATGCTTTGATGCAACTGAGGGTACAACCCTAAGTACCAAGGCCTCCCTTGTGCCTAACTCTAGGCCCACTGTGGAGGACCAGGCGATCATGCTTTGTCTGGTCTATACTTAAGTGGTATACTGATAATTTATTATAATCTGTATTGTTAGAAATCTTTGAGAGATGTGATAATTGAATATGGAAATTTGAAAATGTCCAAATGATCAATTATCACAGGAAAAAATAAAATTTCTTGTGGGAAAATAAATGTATCAAAAACTTGTGTCATTTGATGGCCCTAATCCAATCACGAGGGGGGTGTAAGGGTTTGCGGTGATGCGGTTTTGCTCGATTTATGGTGCGGTTTTGCGGTGATTTTTATTTTAAGTTGCGGTATTGCGGTTTTACAAAACCAAGCGGTTTGCCGTAATTAGAAATTTTCGGGTAATTTCAACGCGGTTTGCAGGTTTCTTATGTTATTCTGTGCGGTATTTATACGTATTTCTGTGCGGTTTTGCGGTATTTGTACCCCCCTTATGCCCCCCTCAATCACCCAAAAGCACAGAGAAAATTCTGAGCCCAGCTAAGTGGTCCACTGTTAAAAAACTCAACACATTTGTATAAAAAAATATACATGTACTCTGACTTGCACAAAGTTACAAAAATACGGCATTCTTATAAAGAGATTTTTCTGATTATAATTGATGATTGATTGGTTGGGGGTTACCGTAAAATTCAGAAAATAAGCCCCTCCATGTATAAGCCCCTCCAAATATAAGCCCCCCAAAATCGTAATGCAAAAAACCCTCCATTAAATCGCCCCTCTGAATATAAGCCTCCCGGGGGGCTTGTACTTGGAATTTGCCCTCGAATACGAAGTAAAACAAAGCAAAAATGGTAAATTTCCTTCCCACTACAAGCTAGCCCAATCGATTTTCAAACGCAAATTTCCTTGCGTACATAAGCCCCTTCGAATATAAGCCCCTCTAAAAATAAGCCCCTCAAAAAGGGCCTTTGAAAACTATAAGCCCCGGGCTTATTTTCGGAATTTTACGGTATTTCATAAGGCAGTCTATATGTGGCATTACCTACCTCCAAGAAAACAGTACGATCAGGCTCAAATGCTACATTATGGCTTCGTGCTATCTCTATTAAGTAATTCTCCACTAAGCTCTTTGGTGGAGGCTTAGGACTTAGCTTGAGGATAAGCTAACAAGCAAACAAAAAGAAAAAAATAAGAGCATATTTATATTATTTTTAAACAACATTATTTAATTTATGTTTACACTGATATGAAATTCTATCTCTGCTTAGAGTTCAGGTGGGGTGCATAAGTCTAAAATATTTATGCAATTTTCAATGCATTTATTTCATAATGACTTATAGACAAAAACATATTAACAAATATGTCCACAACTCATTCCAATGATTGTCCGAGAACAAAAGATATTTCCACGGTAACAATAAAGGACAGAAGCCCGTGGAAAAATCATTCACTATGATGGTGTTGCATTTATGCAGTAGAACTAAAAGAAAAGAAAAGGTTGCTTACTCTATCATTGACAGTGGAATTTGCATTGATGCTAGCTTCGTGGGCAAATTTTTTACCATACTTTAATCCTAGTTGATCAGCAATCTATTTGAAAAAGAAAATACATGGTGTTAAAATGCTACATGTCAAGTTTATAAAACATTTATCAAACACAGACAAGCACAGGCCAACATATGACACAGACAAAACAATATTTGTGCACAGGCTCACCACTCGCAGTTCTTGAACATCAGTTTGTAGACGTGGTGCTGACCACATTAAAGTTGTTACTGCCTCGATCATTCCTTCCTCACAGTATCTATTAAGCATTTTTCACATTTGAACGACATTTAATAATTCATCATGGAAATTACACAAAGTTCAATGCCTTTGAACATTGTAGATATATCATAATTATTTAAGAAGCTCATTGACAAATGTCCTGCTGAGGATAACATCAAATCCACAACAATCATAATCCTTAACCCTTTCTCTACCAGAGTGCTTGATGGAGTTTTGTAAGGTGACTCTAACTTTTGAGTCTGCAGACCAAATCCTATGATGTGACCATTCAAATAAAAGCTACTGAGCAGTACTTACACGTGGTGCTATTTGTTTTTCAAAATTTTACAAAATGAAATTTGCAAACTTACTCGAAATTTGCCTTTGGCTTCATTTGGCAGTGAAACGGTTAAAACTCCTTCCCAACCCATAATATGTAGAACAGGTCCCAGTTTTTCAAAAGCTGGATATCACGTTTTTCTGGATAAATCACTAGCTAATACTGAACATAATAAAAAAAATGATTATCCTGATACTTGTCCAGGGCACAGTGATCTATCTGGTGGATACCACTATCCACCTTTTTGAACAACTGGTGCCTAATATGTTACAGGTCAAAATAAATTTCAGATTAAAATTTGTTAGCCTAGTTTGATTCTCAGTTTACTTTGTCTCTTAGTCCTAATTCATGAATAATAAAGGCTAGGAGACAAAGAAAACTGAGAAACAATCTTGATTAAAAAATCTTGACCTCAATGTATTTTTTACCTCTAACATGTATGGTTGTATAGTGTGATGTATTGCATAATAATTAGGTTTTAAATCTACAGTATTGTACTCACTGCTGTGTTTCTATCAAGCCAAATCGGGCCAACAACAAATCACAGTAAAGTTCCAACATCTCCATTGCTTCTACTAGATAATCTTCACGAATAATGTGTTCTACCTGATAATCAAAACAAATGAGGTTAATCAAACATTAAAATTCCCTTTTTTATCACCTTTAAACACAATCCTTTAATATTTGAAGACAAGGAAAACCTAAAATCCTGTCATACAACTTCACTTCCCAACCACTTGTCTTTTTAATTATGTCGGTTACATCATTGAAAGACATGTAGAATGAGTACATAAAATTTGTTATGTAGCAATACTGCAATAAACACAAAAAGTAAAATGATATATTTTTTTACATCTGGCATCCTTGGAAATAAACAGATCATGTTAATCTTGAGGAATACGTTTTTATGTAAATATTATTATTTGTACAGGATCATTAAACATGGTCAGATATTGCATTGGAGGTTTTCTATAATTGTGCAACAAAGTGCAAATATGACAAATTGGTTATGAGTTATGCGTGACTTTCGGCACAAAACACAATCTGATGACTTCACTGGTAATTTTCTACAATGCGCGACATATAATATGTTAGACTTGCCTATGACAAGGTCACATAGCTAAAGGTTATTTATTTTTAAGGAATTATGTAAAGGTTAAATCAAGGACACACGCTTGTACTCACTCTAATCCTTGCCCGTTCATCTTTCCCATTGTTGATGTAGTCAGCAATTTCTTTCCTTGCTTTTTGTGCTAGTTCAGCTGCGTATAAAATCATACGAATATATATAGCCACGATATAGACATCCTTGCAAAATGGTAGAATAAAGATAAACCTGGAAACAGTTTTCTCTGTCACCCAATAGTGCGAATTGTTTTAAAACGTCTTTGATTTATCCAACACTGACACGCAAAATTTGTACTTCTGGAAGTTCTAAAAATGCACAGTTAGATAGAGCTTATATAGAATACGAAATAACTGAAGGCTTACTCTTTTTCTTCTCCAACAGTTTTAGTCGGTTGATAGCCAACTTCAAATTCACCTTCAGTTTTTGCTTGTTGAACCCTGAGCCCAGCATGTCGAGAGAGGAAAAATAAAGCAAACCGTTAGCTGACTCTAAATTGTGAAAATGGCAATGTAAGCGCTCAGATCAGACCTAAATATACCAACCCATCTTCTTGAGCTGTTCAATCCGCCATGTTCAATACGTAATGTTTCTGTTTTTAGAAGTGAACCGCAGGACGCTGGTGCCCACGCAAAAGACCCTACTCGGGAGAGTAGAAAATTATATCATGGAAGGGGTAGTTTAATTTTAATGTTCTCATCTATTTTTGGTAATTGAGGGTTTTATGGTCACTTCAACAGCAAAAATGTGACTTTTAGAAGGAAAAAATTATAATATTTTATGGCAAAATGAAGAAAACAGAAGCACGAGAGAGGCCATCTCGAGGCTTAATTTTACTTGCGCAAAAATCCTGCCCCTACCCATGACGCTCGGCTCACTTGGTACTTCATATCGAGGCACTAATTTTTTTTTATGGGAAGGGTGGCTAAACGTCTTAACATTGTAAATTAATTGGAGAGCCTCGTCGGTGACTTAAAAACCCGCAAAAAGAAAATTGTTTTTGTAGGATGAGTAGCTAAAATAATTTGGCTATCATAAAAAGATTGAAAGGCTGACGTTTTTCAAAAAACGTCCTTATGATCACCTTCCCTACCCTCGTAAGTGCCTATTTGTACAGAACGTCAAGACATAAACAAACGTTGCTTGGAAACGAAACCACAGAAAGAGTCGGCCATTTTGAGGTATTTTCCAGTAGTTAGTTCATTGCTGCTTAGACGCCGAGTAGACGGCATTTGTTGGAGTAAAATGCCTAAAAAGGGGAAGAAAGCCAAAGGAGGAGGAAAAGGCAAGAAAGGAGGGTAAGTTTAGTTGCATCTGAGGACCTGTCCGTCAAACAAAATAACCGACAGGTCTAGCACTGGTTTGCGAATTTGATCAACAGTCTAGTCTGCATAAAGCACCTTCAAATATTCTTATGGCTTTCTTATTTTTATCTCTGTTTATATTATTTAGAACTATTTCCCTTAGAATGTGAAAATGATAAACCCTTTGAGCCCTGAAAGTACGAAAATATCAAAGTACGAGAGTTTTCACAATCTATTTTATAACCAAATGGGGCATCCATCCCTCTAAGTAACGCACACTATGAGTTTTTATGGATGTGTAATGCTCAAATTGTTTCTCTTGGCCATAATAGGAAAAAAGGTAAAAAGGAAGGAAAAAAGGCGAAGAAGGAATCTGTTCTCAAGGATGCTATAGCTAATGCAAAGTTGTGGGAGACTAAGTTGGAAACTTTGGAGAAATCCCGTCAGGAGTACAGGTTAGTTAAGTTTAAGTTGCACGTTCTTTGAAGCCAATCATTTAGATATTGGTGCACTAACACAACACGATGGGAGAGGAAAGAAGATGGTAAACCTTGTGTGACAAACGTGACAGTAATTTTGTTTGAACAAACTTTCCACCAAATTTCACCATTCTTTAAACAGGGGTGTTTGTAATAAGACCAGAAAACATAATGTTAAGTGATGGTCATGACAAAACACAAAAGTAATAGCCCTGTCACATTTGTCGCACACAAGAATTTTGCCGTCCTCTTCTTTTTGCCATCCTGCTACATAAACTCACTATTGTTCAGGTACAAATATGATAAGCAGGACTTGAAAAGAAATTTGAACTCCTGCTCTGCATCGGACATGTACTTGTAGCTGAAAAATTTTCACTTGCATATCAAGGCACTGATTGCATAATGTGTAAGTTTCCTGTTTAGGTAGAAGAATTACATTTTGTAAAACTTGCCTATTGGGCCAGTGCTTATAGTCAACTCCTTTCTAACAAACACCTCGCTGACCCTGATTATAGAGGCAGACCCTAAATCCCTAGCAAAAATAAAACCGATACATTTGACTAAGACAAAGCCCCATCATTACAGATTCTTGCTATTAAAGACACTAAGTCAATGTCCTGAGGTTGTCTGCAATAATGGGACTTGACTGAATGAAAGGAATTGAAGTTCGTTGTCCTGGTCTACCAGGTGGGACTTTTATTTGGATTCTTATAGGTTGTATATTTAAATGAATGTCATTGGGCAATTCCAGAAAATATCCATACCCAACCATGGACGGCTTCCATGTTTTATGCCCCCCTTGCCTTCGGAAATTCCAAAATGTGTTACCCCCCCCATGCCCTCAGAATTCCATAATCGTGAACCCCCCTCCCCTTCGGAAATCCTAAAAGCCGTCCGTGGTATGGTATGGATATTTTCTGGAATCGCCCATTAACATTTTGTAAACTGGTCCCCTTTTGATATCAACAGAGACAATGCCAAACGGTTGGTATACGAGAATGACATGTTGCAAATGCAGATGTCAAGCACTGAGCGAGATACCCTTGATGTGATATCATACCTGAAGCAAGAAGATGCGAAGAAAGATGAGCAGGTCTGTCATAAATATTTTACATGTGCTTGTCAGTCGCATAATAAGACTGTGGAACTTATCCTTATGGCCAGAGGTTATCATTCTTTAACCCTTCAAACCTAGACTGCCAGACAGTCGTTTTTTTCTCAAAATCAGTAAAGAAATTGGTAAAGCATGGTTTTGCAGTCTACTTTAAAACCCTAAGATCAAAATCTGAATTCTCCTTTTTTGCCCCTATTTATTTCCTAGAGAAGTAGTGGGGAGAAGTTGATAAAATATCGGGCAAATTCATCTTGTGTGATCATGGCCGTAATTCTCATGACCACTTTGTCTTACAAAGCATTGACATTACAAGGAGAAATTTGATGCTGGTCACTCTTATAGGGATTAATAAAGGGTTAAACATACACCGTATATATCCCTTGGTCTTCTGTAATGCAGACACTTCAACAGTGTTGTCCAGCTCTCTCCTCTTCCTGTCACTCTTTCATTCCAGGAGATGCCAAAAAAGGAGAGAGTCACTCTCTTTTCCTCTTTCTTTTCAATGATATTGTTATTTTTTATATTTTTAACAATAAAACTATTCTTTTCCTTAATTTTGTTAAGTATTTAATAATGTTAACTAACAGTCACTTTTTTTATGCATTGTCTTAATACATATAGGTGTCTAAGCTTCAACAAGCTCTTAAAGAAGTGAAGAGGGAGGCTAGGAAAGAACGACAAGCTCTTGTGAGTGTGTTTTTACTTATTTCTATGCAACAGTAACTCTTATTACATCAATAATTTAAAATGTGATGTGAATACTAATTTTGCTGGGAGTATTGAATTTCCTTTCTATCTTACTTCTCAGTGATGTGCATCTCTAGGAAATATGGATCAATTTAGGCTTCTGGGAAACTGCCCACCTACTTCTCCCCTAAGCAAACATTACTTCTCACTTAGGGCAAAAATATGTTGGCTTAGGGGAGGGGTAGCTAGGTGGACATTTCTGTGTACAGTGGTTACACTGAGTGCTCTTGTCATCCACGAATAATGTACCTTTAGAGATCTCGGAGAATCCTCCAGAAACAATTATTCAATATCATACATATTAGCATTAGTTTCCTTTGCAATACCTTCACACTGTAGGTAGTGTGGCATTATGTATAAATTGCTTCTCTTGCATTAAATTATTAACAAATATAAATGTTGTTACATTTACATGTAGGTGGATGAGTATTCTCAACAGATTCATCAGCTTCAAGAATCCCTTGCTGAAAAGACAAATGAGGTAAATAATGTATCATAATGATTTTTTGTATAAGTTTTCTGAAATTTCCACCTGTGATCAGATTCATGTACATGTAATGCAAACACTGTTGTCTTCATTTGTTTTTCATGAAACTACTCAAAAGCTATTAATAATTATCAAGGTGTGTCATTTGAGGGCATCTCTCAAAAACAATGCAGACTCATCTCTCAAGGAATATCTTCTAAAATTCTGAGGGGCCATGGGCAACTGACACCACATTTTACGAAAATATACTAGAATTTCCACAGAACCTGAGTCAAGACATTAGGAAACTTGCAATAGTTGTAAGTGACCATAACTGTTGATATATTTGTGTATAACAACACTTCTCAGGTCAAACTCATGCAATCTGAGCTGAAACTTGTCAAGGAATTCAGGAGAAAGAGAGCACAAATGCAGCGGGAGCTGGATGAGGTATAATTTTTAAGAATAATATTTGACTTTGCTTTACCTGTAGTTGTGATTGAAGAAGCATTTTGCTTATTCATCCCCAACGTTTATGTAATTTTTTATCAAAAATCTTTGTTCTTTGAAAATAGTGAAATTATGGCCTTTTTTGTTACAGATAAAGGAAAGCATGGTTGCTACTGAGAGACACCACAAGGATACATTGCAACAGATGGAACACAAATTTTTTGAAGAAAAGGTACAGGCATTATTTCATGTGGTTGAACATACAGTGTATGTAACTTGTAATGTTTTGGTAAAATAATAATGAATTGTTTTTGATGAGTTGTGATCTACAGTGATTATGTGCTTTGTCCTAATTATCAAAACACTTGTCAATGAAAAATAAACCAACATTTTACATTGGCATACAGGATGTGAAACATTTGTAATACTGAGGCTTGTTTAAAATTATGGTCAAATGGTATCAGGGTAGATTAATAACGAAGTTAATAGTGATATATATAACACACAAAAGCAAACAGCATCAGGTCACACAAACAAAAAGCAGTTTTCTCTTTTTTCCTTTCCGTAGGTGAATAATTTGTTTAGTTAGAAAACACTCTTTGAATTTACACATTTTTGTCTTTAGGTCCGGTTACAGCAGGAAGCGAGTAAAAAGATTGCAGAACTTGCAGAAAGAGCACACTCCGAAGCAATTAGGTACATGAAGTTTCTTTCTTCTTCCTAGTGGATTGGTATTAAGTAGGGAGAAAAGATGATTAGGCTTAGAAATTAATCCTGCAAAGAGTATAATGCCTTTCAGTCAGTGCCCTGTTATTTAATTTTATGTAGGTAGAATTTCAGTGTACTCCATGGGCTGCTAGGGCGGATCCAGGTTTTTAGCAGAAGGGATTCAATGAAAGGGGGGTCCGGGAGCATTATTCCCCAGAAAATTTTGAAATTTCAAGTCCTCGGAAACACGATTTTTGCCATTCTGAGGCAAAGTCAGCCTGTTTTAATATCTCATTTTTAAAAGTGAAAGTGCCGTTCTTTTTACATCAAAATATTATTGACAAATCTGCGTAAAAACAGTGCAAATTTGCATTGAAAAACTTTTGGCATGATGCCATTAATTTTCGAACCCCCCTAGATCTGCCCAGTGCAGAAAGATAAATGTGTATAAGGCTTCCTTTCATAGACATAGGGACAAACAATGTCAAAGATTAATTTTGATATACTCTCTGGGATCAGAGTCAAGATGTCATCTCATAAAACTGCCATTTTCCTTGGTTTTCACATTCCTTTCCTTCTGTTCACTCATTTTTGGTAGCAATTTGGATGAAACAACAAGGTCTGTTTACAAAGAGAATGTGAGACTTAATGCTGCGCTGGATTTTCACTTGAGAGAAGGGCAAGAATTAAAAAAGGTATGTTTATTGCGACATTGTAACCTATTCTTCGCTGAGAACTCCAATCACTGTAGTCTCCTTTTCTGTACAATTTACCCACCATTCAAGAGCTGGCACAAAATAATGCTGTACATTAAAGCTGATGAAAATTATGTTAAGTTAGTCAATGAAAAGTAACTCACAATCGCATCGTTACTACTAAAGAACAGTCTGAAGTGCAGACATGTCTCCAAAATAATTAAAGTTCAATCTTACAGTACATTCCGCGGGAATTGCAACATTACACTCGCGTTTCTTGCGTGTAAATCCGCGATATTGCACGCAAATTACACGAGAAAAATACGCGAGAAACACGCGTGTTAAAAAATACAAGCCGAAATACTCGAGAAAATACACGTGTGTATTTGACAACTTTCAACTTTGGTTGAAATTTGTGAAGCGTGGAACAACAATCTCTCGCCCTCAAACCGTACTTAGAATATTGGTCATTTATGGGGGAAAAATAGGATGATCGTGTCTCTCACCAGGTCAGAGAAAAAGGCCTTCTATTTTATAACGTAGTTATAAAAGAGAACTTTCAAACTATAACAAATTCTGTCCCGTCTTTATTGCTTACTGAAAGGATAAAGAAAGCTTGGATAAGAAGACGATTGACCTGTTGGCTGAAAAGGTACGTTTTTTGTTGGAGATAAAACCGCTCGCGTTTAATCAGTTCATGAAAATGGATGCCAGCTTGTCTATAATTACTACAATGCAAATGCTAGACCTCGTGGCATCCCGTATTGCTGGTTTGCACGTGACGTCAGCGCGGCCATGTCATTGGTGGTCAAGAACAAAAGCATTTCCCTCCTCTAGGAACTAAATACATTATACTCAGATAATGTTCATTTTTTGACTGCTATGCATTTACGCTGTTCTTTATACGCTGTTGTTCTTATTTTTGTTGTTTTTGTGTTCTCTTCAAAAGGAATTAAACGGCATGATAGTGCAAGAAAAGATCGTAGAAAGTAAACATCAGAAAAAAGAAATTACTGAGGTGTGTGTCTTAATTTGATTTTTTCCTTTTAAGACATAGGAATAGTGTTAACCTGCGTATAGATTTGTTCCCTATTAGGGAGCTTAAGCAGAGAGGTTTTTGACTGACACACGTCAAGCGGAAGTGACTCTTTTTCCCACTTTCCAAGAATGCAAAAAGTCCACTTCCGGTTAACGTGCGTCGCTGGTTCTACTTTAATAGGGTAAAAAAAACTCTGCTTCGCTTTCCGACGACATAAACCTTCAGGTGACAATGGTTGCTTCCGTTACCACCAGCGTCGGTGCCATGCGATAATATCTGTTCACACTTAAGTTGGCTTTGGCTAGAGCGCCGCACCGGCATTGTAGATCTCAAAGTGTGAATCCCGCAAACCTGAATTTTTTTCAAGCCTTTTTTTCGCAACTACATAAGTTGGGTCTTTAACTGTGATGATCTTCTTTTCATATATTTCTTCATGTCCTTCATTCCGCGGTTCCAATATATATAATTCGTATATTCATCATTTCGTCACCACTCTGTATTTTCTATAAATAGCTTAATGACAAAGTCAAGACCTTGGAGAAGTCCCTTAGTCACGTGGTGCGTGAATTCGAGGCTGAACGAGCTGCCCTGGAAGGGAAAGCCGAAGATGACACGCGGAACAGCAGGTTTGTGAACATTCTGTTTAAGACTTTTCATGCGAGGTTTCCGGTTTCGGGTGACATCGGCCTTTGGCCGACAATCTCTCGGCCTGCGACCGACACCGAATCATCCCGCCGGACGCGAGAGAAAAACTTCTGGCCCCCAGGGTAAAGAAATAGTGGTAACTTCAAAATTTTGCTAACAGCCGGTTTCGCTTTTTGTCGAGTTCCCTACGTTCAAGTTCACTGCCTTTTCGCTCTATATTACCTCCTGTAAACCATTAGAAATATTTCCTTAATACCACTAGAAAAATTTTTTTAAAATTTATATCATTATTTGCCGTTCTTTTACGCTTGCCCCTCCGAAGGTGCAAGTTTTGGACTTTGACAATAGGTAGAGCCCAATATCTAGGTAGCGTACTCGAACATAGCGAATTTGATACTAGGTAGCTAAACCAGTATAAGGCCAAACGTTTTAAGCCATAAAACCACAAACTAATTACAATTGCTGTTTGTCGGTTAGATTTCTTACGGCTTATTCATATTTCCTCGCAAGACAATAAAATTCCATAAATATTTCTGGTGTTCCCGGTTTTGTGAGTTTCACAGTGAGTGTGATGTATGACTTTTGAACTTGTTTCAGAGCTGAGATTGCACGGTTACAGAGAGTAGTTGAGCTAAAAACAAGGGAGATGAATCGAGTCAAGCGACTGGCCAAGACTATTCTAGATCAGGTAAGGACACTCTATTACGCTCGTAAATCACGTGAGGAAACTCGCTTTATGCCTGATAGTAAATGGGATGTTAGTAAAACGAGGAACGGAGAACGGGGAAAACTATGAAAAACTGGAACAAAACAGAGAATTGGACGTGAGGTTACTGATAGGAATAGGGTACAAGTTAGGTTTTTTTCAATAGTTCGTTTAATTTACAGCTTCCCTGCTAGTAGAGAGGCCTCTTTTCACGATATTCGGCGGGCGGGAGGAAATTTTCTTTCCGCCCGCCGAATACCGTAAAAAGAGGCCTATGCTAGCCGAGAAATTTTCAGCTCTTTGCAAGCAATAACAAAGGAAATAACAGCCATCAAAAACTGCGAAATTGCTGGGTGGTAAAAACGTTATTGAGCTCATACATTCTTCGTAAATTTTTGGGTTTTCAAAGAAGATCTCTCCGAAACTGTTAGCTATATCGGCCTCAAATTTTCAGAGATAACTGAAATTGTTATACCCTTTCAATGTCTGAGATTTAATTCATTAGCGTCATCAGATAAGGATAAGCATATGATAATAATGCAAAACATGTAAGCAAAGATTCCCCTATACCGCTAGCCTGCGTAGCGTGGCGGTTTTGGTTGGGCGCGCTAATGGCGCGCTAAATAATAAGGGCGGGCGAGGGCAGAGAAACCGCGAGGAGATTGGGGCGCGAGCAACTTGAACTTGAACTTTTTGTCTCGGCTTTGCCGCCCGTTTGCGCGCGCCGCGTGTTTGCGGCTTCGCCGCTCAGTCGTGCTCCCGACAAAACCGCCATGCTACGCAGGCTACTATACCGCAAAAAAGTAGCCTCTGTTCGCAGGGTACAATCGAACCTCCTACAACGGCCACTTCTCTACAACTGCCACTTTTTTGGCGGACAAGACATACATTGACTCCTGTTTAAAACTCTCTATAACCGCAACTTTCTTCTGTCCCCAAGGTGATCGTTGTAGAGAGGTTTAACTGTATTGTTTTTTTTCGGTGGTGGGGATGCCATGTACCTTACCATGTGTATTTTGCTCTTGTTTGTTAGAGAACGGAAGTGGAACAGTTTTTCTTGGAGTCGCTGGAATATGTCAAGAATGAGATCGTTCGGAATAGGTACAGTAAGTTATTACATAAGTGTGTTCATTGTGCAATGAAGTTCTGCGAATTTATGTCCTGGGGTTGCACAAAATATGGAAATCGCGTCTACAGAGAGTACGGCCCTCAGCTTTAATTTGGGGCAGTGATACCCCTTTACTATGTCATCCACAGACTCAAAAAGTTAGAACCACCTTGTAAAGCATAATAAACAGCATCACAGGAAAGTACATCTCAGTAGCTTTCATTTGAATGGTCACACTATAGGATTTCATCCAAAGACTCAAAAAGGTAGAACCACCTTGTACAGCATGATAAACAGTACCATACGAAAATGATGCTCTTTCACCCAAATGGCTACAGGTTACGAATGCGCGTCATTTTTACAGGGTTTAAATATAAAAAGCCTGTTCATAACTTTCAGTAAGGTAGCAATGTGACGTTTTTTGTAGAATACAATATCGAAAAGATGCTCAACACGCCTACCAACAGCGCATGCTCGAAGCACATGCTGGCCACGGCGATTTCCCGCGCGTCAGAACTTTCCGCCAATTAGACAGCAGCACAAACAACGTTTTTGACGACCTTAAAGAGGCCGAGCGGTGGACTGGAATCCAAGGAAAAGTCGACATGGCCGAGTTGACCTGGGAACAACGCGAACGTATATTGAGAATGTTGTTCGCAAAAATGAATGGTTTTAAAGAAAAAAGAAGGTATGATATATATATTTTTGGTTTTTAAGTATGCATATGCTTTATGAATGAATGGAATGAGCAAAGGCGTTTTCACCCGCTCATGAGCACATTTCAAGTTATAATAAACAATAATATTCTGGGCGACTTTTGCACGGTTTTATTATTACCAACAATATTTGGATGTACAGGTATGCAGCATATGCCTTTAAAATCAGTGCTTTGTGTGGTCCTTGTTTCTGTTGGTGTTAAGTGCTACAAGGCATTTGTCCAGGGCCGGGTTGTTCAAAGCTGGGTTAAGATAACCCAGGGTTAGTGTGAAATTTGAATTCAGATATGAAGGATTAAAAAGAAAATTCAGTTTAATTCTTTTTGTCAACAAGTTGATGATTGGATGCTCTTAGAATAACAGAGAAAATTATCCGAGAAAATGCTTTTGAACAAAAGAAAAAGAAACCCGGGTTAAATTTAACCCTGGGTTAAGCGCTAATCGACCTTCGAACAACTGGGCCCAGATGTGATAAGAGATAGGAGATACTCTTCTCGCCATGGTGACATCTGTGATCTACAACAGGGAACTTAACAGTGGCGGATGTAGGGGAAGGGCCCGGGGGGCCTGGCCCCACCTTGTTTTCGACCAAACTGAGGCCCAAAGGGCGAAAAAAAAATTTTTTTGGAGACCGCCCCCTCTCCCCCCCTCCCCCCCCCCCCCCTTATCTCAAGGGATGTACAACAGGGAACTTAACAGTGGCCGATCCAGGGGAAGGGCCCGGGGGGCCTGGCCCCACCTTGTTTTTCGACCAAACTGAGGCCCAAAGGGCGAAAAAAAAATTTTTTTTGGAGACCGCCCCCCCCCCCCCCCCCCCCCTCCCCTCTTATCTCAAAGTCTGGATCCGGCACTGCTTTAGCGACGACGATGACGACTGCAGTGAAAACGTCGCTGAAAAAATGAATTTACGTTCCTTCATAGGCAATTTTTCTTGGAGTTGAATTCTTAAGAACATTATCCAGGTTCCAAAAGAAAAAGGAAAATTAGTCGTCGTATGTTCATGTCCTCCATGAAAAGTCGCACTGGGAGGTTTTACGTCGTAGTCGTGCCGTGAACGTCAAAGAAATGTACTGCAAAGCGTGATGCACGTGCAGATCTGTTTCTTTGCTCATAAAGCTAATCGTCCTTTGACGTTGTCGTCGTCGTTGTGTTTGCTTAAGCTCTCCAATAGGGAGCTTAAGCAGCGACGTTTTTGAGCGACGCACGTCAACCGGAAGTGAGGTATTTTCCCTCTTAACATGCCTTGATGATATAAAATTTGTATTCCTTAGCTTCTTTACTGTTATAGAGGCGATTTGACTGAAAATTTGCGCGAAACCACCGTCAAAAAATGAAAAAAGGCCACTTCCGGTTGACGTGCGTCGCTCAAAAACGTTGTTGCTTAAGCTCCCTAATAAGAGAAATGCAACACAAAGTAAAGTTTCTTGCTAAAGGAACAAAAGTGAGCAGTCACATAAAGGAATTTTTTCAACCTGTTTTAATTTTACTTTGTAGACCAAAGGTGCAATCTTTGGAGGCTATGCCTCCGGATTCCCAATCGAAAGCATTGCCAAGTGTAGAAAGACAAACACAGGGACCGCAGGGAGACAGCACATTCCTCACACAACAAGAAGTTGACGCATCCTCCCTCCCTGCGGCCCTTCCACCTGTTACTAGTGCCCAGGCTTCAGCAGCAGGCGCTGTCTCCAGTTGAAGCAAAGAAACGATAGTTTTTTAAAACGGGAGAAAAGAGAGATGGTATAATTATTGTGGAATTTATCTGTATATAGCTACAATAGGTTTGTATATGGTTAACTGTTGTGAATAAAGTTCGTCTTTTTCTTAAGAAAAACACTGTCTGTTGGTTGGTAAACTGGCGAGAGATTTTTCAGCCTGCATGCATAGTTGCGGTTACACTTGCTTTTATCCTAATATGTAAGGCCTTTTCCCTTGGAACTGCGCGTTTGAGTGCTCAGGTTCCCACCGAGGTTAGTCTACCTGGAAAAGTAACCATGGAAACGTCAAAATGTTAAAAGGAAGCTACCATGACAACTGAGTCGTACGCGCTGCACGTGGCAAGTACCGCGGGAAACTAGCTTGATTGCCACCACGGTGATAACTTTACCAGAATTTCTTCTAAAGGTGTTTATCCAGTAGGATATATGTAACACATCCACTCTGATTTATAACCACGACTAACAGACTATGCACATGATTGCGTCACAGGTGAAAAGCTTTTTGGTAGTTGTAGTTTACTTGCGGAGACTGGACCAAGCTAGAAGTAACGATCTCCGCAAAATTTGGGCACTCAAGTTGAAAGAAGGAAAACGATACGCTTTTTAGCACGTGTCTTGGACAGTTTTAATAAGCAAAACAAAACAAGTTTTTTTAACTCCCAAATTAGCAAAACAACATATTTCACGTGCATTGAAACACTTTGCACCTGCATGTAAACACTTTGCACGTGCTTTTTAAGTTTTGCACGTGTGTTTAAGACTGCACGTGCAATTAAACTCTTTGTACAAGCCATGAAACCGCACATTTGTTTGTGGACTTGTTTTTGGTTGGCGAACAACACTTTACATCAACAAGGTGACTGGCGCTATGAAAACCGGACAACTTCGTCGCTAGTGACCAGTCTAGCCAAGGTAAGTCAAGTATAGTGAAAGTTCCTCAACACTGCAACTATTTTAGAAGTTGTTTGCGTCATATACGTTTCTCAACATCAGCGAAAAAATCGGCGAAATTTTTTCTTATGAGTAAACAAATAGCCATTACTGAAAGAGAAGAGATTATACGCAATTTAACTGAAACAAAAGTTTGAAGAAAACTGCTACAAACGTTGAGGGTATCACATGACTTGTTAGGGTAGTCATGGTTTTTCTTAGCTGCTGTTTCGTGGTAACTGCTGTTATTTATTGCAAGTTTTCCTCGCTTTTTCCAAATCTGGACTTTGTCATCATGTTTTGGAATGATGTGAAAGTTTAAGTTTACAGTTAAAGGCCCCCAGATCGTGCCAAAAATTCGTACAACATGTAGCCAACAAATAAAACAGATACCGTAAACTTCGTCTTATAAGCCCTAAGCGTATACAACTTCGTTAGGAGTTTAAGTAAGGCTTATAAACGAGGGGCGTATATTCGTTTCAAAACAAGCTACCTAGTAGTCTGCTACACAGCTGTTTTTAGAGTCGTCACGAAACGCTCCTCCCCTAGTAGGGAGGAGCGTTGCGTGACGACACTAAAAACGGCTGTGTAGAAGACTAGCTACCTAGCAGTGCTGATCAAAATACTTTTTTTGTTTGCGCACTTTCTTAGGCTTCAAAGCGTTCGTAACAGATCAAATTCACTTCAATACAAGCTTATTTCTGGGGTATAACCAAATGTATTTTTTTGTTTGGTGTTGGGGCTTTAACTGCGGGGCTTATAAGCGGAAGTTTACGGTATACACAGGAGCAAAACAGTTGAATTCAATGACGTCTAGCCTGCGTGGCAGGCGATCGGAAGTAAAGGGCGCAAGAAAGAACGGGCGCGCGAGGGAGACGCGCGAGGGAGAGGGAGCGCCTGCCCGAGAGGCCCATGAAAATCGTTTCCCTCTTCCCTTGCGTGTGTCTCTCGCGCACCCCGTTCTTTCCTGCGGCCATTTACTTCCAAGCGCCTTCTACGCAGGGGAAAGGAGGCCTTTTGTTTTGACGAAAAAAATCAATTAGCCATACGGGCTGAACCACGTTGCTTAACAGTTCTATAAATCGCACAAAAATTTTAATGAGTTAGTTAATCAAACGGTTGCCAGTCGTTTGGAAGAAATGTCAACAGAATGTCATATGTCAGGTATAGAAACTATGTAAAGAAAAAATATCCGGCAGTTTGAGTAAATACTCAGTTTGTTGGTAGGACCCATAAACGTCAACACAGATTACTTAATAGCAAACAAAACTAGTAACAAGGGAAAATAAAAGTGCCATAAGTTGTATTCGTGTAAATATATAATGTATAAAAATGAAAGATTGGTATTGTTAGACTGATAAAATTATGGCCATTACTAGTTTCAAACCCTTCTCCGAATTTTAAACGGAATCATTTAAATTTAATGAGGGACTGAAGATTGTTATTGAATCGCTTTCATAGCCCCAGGAAACGATAAAAATTTGCATTCAATCAAAGTCTGAAGTATTTACTGGCGTTTGAAAATAATGAAAATGACAAGGTTAAATATGGACAGCCTTCGAAAAAGTGGCTTACCCGTATTTAATAAAAAAACCAATAATTTTTTTTTGCTTTTCTTTGAAGGGGTCTAGTTATAATTCTGAGCTCTTAGCATGCTTATAGACTTCAAGTAAGCGAGCCTTTCATCGCGATATGCATGCATTGGACTCCTATGGACCGCAATATCCAGCTAGCCTCTTTCATAGCATTTGAAACTGTAAAAATTGCGTTTTATACGTGTGTAGAATGGTACTTAAAAGATTCCCTTATTTGACACTGTTAATGAGAGAAAAAAAAGCAAGCTCAAAAACTCCAAAACTAAAGGGTGCAATATCTGACCATTCAGATGTCGTAATAACATCTTAATTAACAATTCAGCTCCTAATTGTTCTCTTTTGTGGCTTAAAGCGCGCGGAGTGGATAAAATATCACGCCGAGATCGGTGAATGTCCCATAAGGAAAACCGTCTCCTGTGAAAACGTGGAAAACAAGCAGCAAAACTTGACCGCTCGGATAGGCTCCCTACATAGAAAACACCTTAATTGAAAACGTCTTATCGGCGGTTCGAAAAACGCGAACTCAAAACTCGTCCAGAAGGCAAGCGAGGAGACGTCAAATTTGTGTTTTTGTTTTATATCGTTATCAAGCAGATGGCCATGAAACTGAATGTTTAGCTGTAGCCGATTTTCCGGGAGCTAATGGCATCGGTTACTTTGTATGCAACTTGATCACAGATTTTTTCTCGCGCGTCCTAAATGGGATCTGCTTGTAGAAAGTCGCAGGACACTGAAAACAATCACAAATATAGCATTGAGAAGGAAATGGATGACTATTTAGGTAAGCCCACTCAACCTCTTTTTCTCATTTTACAAACTGGTTGAGCGAGCAGGCGCCTCGCTCAGACCAGTTTGTTTATAAAATTCATGAAAAATGTATTGTGTTGAAAACCCATTCATACACCTTTCCTCAGAATTTTTAATGCTGTTTAAAACGTCTGGTAGTTTTCCTTTAAAAAGAAGAGCGATAGATTGAACTTTTCAACTGAAATAGGCTTTCCCGGTGCGAGATTAGTCGTAAACTAATGAGTACCCCAAAAAGTCGACCTCGATGAAAATACTTAATATTCGTATTCATAAAAATATTTTATTCAGCAAACGTTTCTCTTATCCATTAATTTTGAAGTTTGGTGGTATTGTTTTATGAATACTAGTATTCTTTGTTATCGCTGAGACGGAAGCCCGGCAGTTTAAACGCTATTAAATGACATTTCACGCACATTTCACGCAAAAGCAAGTGTAGCTGCCAAGAAGACTATAACACTTTGCGATTCTTATCCTACCATCTGAGTGAGCCCCACACCTGTTTGGTGGCGTGTGACAGCCGGCACAAGCATTCTGTATTATGTGCAGACAAAAAAGCAATACAAAAAGGCGACGAGAAAAGATCCGAAAAGCCAGCTTAATGCGGCATGCGTCGCTTCAGATAGAACGGGGCGGGCGTTTTTATTAGCGCGAACACCGTGATTTCACAGCGCACGCTCTCGCTCTTTCACGCTTTCGGCGCACGAAAAGCACGTTTCCCAGAATAAAAACTGACTCAGAGCTGACACATAGAAATAGATGCTAATTAGATCTGCATCGAGCAAATACCCTGCTAATTAAAAGAAGCTAGTCATCAAAGATTCGCCGGTTGTAAGCTGCTATATGATCGCTAGAATGACTTTTTCGATATATCTTGATCAGGCGAGCACCTTCCAGTTCATAGCCCATGGGATTGAGTGTTAAAGGAACTGTAATTTTAACTTCCTGTCGCCAAAGACGCCGAGTGCATGGTCATTAATTAGTTGACTGTGCGTTCGTTTTAACGCAGAATTTTTGCCACCAAAAAAAGGAAATATTCATCCAAGGGCGGAAAGAAATGCGAACTTCGCTTTCTGCAAGATACCGCGGCTATATTTTTGTGCGACCAGCTGCCGCTTGTAAAATCACTGGGAAAGGTAAGATGTTTTACGATAACGAAGCCGCCAGGCGATCAAACCTGGCTTTAGAAAATTAAATTGCAAACGAGTAAAAATGTCGGTTAACCACGAATGTAGGTCATTGCTGAAATGGGATTTTCTCCTTATCTGATCATAAAACTGAAAGTCCGGTAATCTCTTTAAAAAATGAACGACTTCGCGACTGAAAATGATCGAAATCTGATGATATTTAATGGTTTACAGGTGAAGAGGAAGTTTTTGGATTAATTGCCAGAAGTTATATTTTCAGAGAAAAGAAAACGCAATGTCGCTCAGGTATCAAAAGATATTGGAAAAGTTAACTGTCGCGAGCGACATGTCTTTTAACTTCTATCAATTTGTGTGACTAGCCGCCCAGTTATTTAATGAAGTGAAAAAGATGTTGATGACGTAAGAGGAAAAAAAAACGGAATATACAAATGCATAATTCAAGTTATTTTATACCCAAAGCAATTATTTTTCGTTGTTATCTTCTTTGAATGATTATAATGTAAGCCTTATATTCTTGTATCTCCCAGTTCTATCTTTGATGATTTTGAATCTTGGATTCGAAGTATCGGCAGTTTCATATTGGCAATGGTTTTGGAATAGTGATTTCCTTTCATCCTTTAAAACCTTCAAATATAGAAAATTAAAATTTCTTCCCGTTGTTCACTCAATTTTGATTGTTTTATTTTTGTTTAGTTTTGGTCAGCTTATTAAATAGATAAATTTGCATGGACTGCTTATAAGCGGACTGACATTTGCTGCATCATTTTGAGCAATTCCCATCTTTATCACGTTCAACATCAAATAGCATTTTCGCCCGTGAAAAGTTCATTTTGTTTTTCTTTCAGTGTTTTTCTCCTTTAACTCTCTTTCGGTATATCTGTTTGCACTTTCTTTCCAAAGTTATTATATAAGAAGATCGGTTAAATAAGTCATTACCGTCTACAAAGCAGAGGACGGTTTTGTCTTTAACTCGGTGCCAATTACAACTTGAAGAACAGTTGATGCTCTCAGGTCATGTCAGGTAGCAGTTGATAAATTCTCAGCCTAAAATTTCTGTCCAACATGCAATTTTGTCTCCTTATTAGAGCGTTTTCACTCAAGGGGCCATCAGCTATGTAAATTTATTCGAACAAAAGAAAGTTTTAACATAACAAAACGGTTGCGGGGAAAAGTCGCCCTGATGAGGATTCTCTACAGTTTTGAACACTCGTTGACTCTTCACAGCACTGAACCTTTTATGAAAAATGTAAAGATCCTTTGTATAAACGGCCTCTATATTTGGTTATATAATTCGTATACATCCTAAATTCATACACAAGTCCTCTGTCATGAATTGTTTGTAGATTTCGCCGGTACACCAATAAAAAGTGCGGCCTATATATCGCTTAAGTATATACCACACAAGTGAGTAGTGCTCTTTGCACGTTTTTCGCGTATTCTCAAAAATAGAAACCCCAGAAAACTTCGATCATTTTACAGAAAAGTTAACACGGTTATTTTTATTGACACACTCCGCAACGACAACGACTTTATTAACAGCAATGCCATGCATAAAACACACACACTGAATGGCCTACATTTAACAAAATCTATTCGAGTTTAAGCCATCTCTCGATCACATATTAAATGATAAAAGCTTCTAACGATTGATAACTTGTTTCCGTCGACACTACCACAATATTTTCGCTAAAACCCACAGTGGTATGACGACGACCCGCCAAATACATCTGCAAACTTTGAGGAAGAGACTGCCGCTCCCGCATTGGACTGTGCAGCCGGCATACTGTATTTCGAGGACTGGACTGAACTGGACTGGATTGGACCGCGAAATACAGTATGCCGCCTCAGAGAACGCTGTTTAGTCCACCGTGACAAGAGCGCAAATCCAAGTCTCCCGAGACCGAGTCGTCACTTGATTCCATCCACCAAACTGACATCCTCCTCTCACAAGACATTTCACTTTTCTAATATGAGATTTCTTGATGAAATGTTCATAAAAGTCAAAGTGTCTTCAATTTTTAAGGAAAAAACAATTCAGGACAGAATGAATGAGATTCGTACTCGGAGCATCCGATCTGGAGTGCATCACTCTAACCTCTACACCACCGAGGATTGGGTGACCAATATCTGTTTGATTTAAATATATAACCCTAACCCTAACCCTACTTTGTGTACGAATCATTAATGTGTCAACGTCAGTTTGGCAGATGGAATTAAGTGTTACCGTCTCGGTCCTCCCGAGACTGGCGGCCTACTATACTATGACTACGGCTACCACGTTTTCCCGCCAAAATGACACTGGCTTACGCATATTACAGAGTGTTTTCACATGACGTCATGGCGGCCATATTGGTGTTTGAAAACAATGAGACGGTAGCCATGTTGGTGCCCCAAACAAATCCTGTAGGGTTGAACTCTTTTATTAGATAAACGCCTCTTTTGTATAGATACTGGCCTCGTGAGTGAAAACGCTGTACAAACACAAGCGTTGTGTGAGCCTTCTTACAGCCTCTCTTACGTATACTTCAATACCAAGGACTTGATAATCGGCTCGCAAGTGACTGATGATTATTTTGTTTTGCTTTTAAAATAGAGGCATCTATCCAGCCGCATATTCACGTGACCAAAGTGCCTGGTGACAGCGCATGCGGAGCTAACGAAAATGACGGTGAAGCGTGCATCTGTGATGGCATTCGCAAGTACGAGAGTGCGTCCTCGGAGAAAGCTTCAGTTCTCGCTGTTTCGAGGTAACATAATTATATAAAATTTAGCTAAAGGCGAAGCTCCCGTTAATAAATAGACGTCCATTTAAATTTGAGACTGCGATCAGTCAAAAACTAGTAATTTGTCAGCGGATAAATTCAAAAAAACTCGATGTGTCGACCCCTGAGCCCGCGATACGGTCATGTGATACTGGTCAGCGAATACGCTGTTTTGACATCTGTCAATTGACCACAACATGGGTGTGCAATATCAGGTTACAGCAGGCTCCCACATTACCTAGAAAGTGTGAGATTTCACATTGGTTCCCTGTGGTGCGGACGGACTGGTGGACGGGCGAACGGGCACGTGATAGATAGCTAGATGACCAATTTTTCTTAGATATGGGACTCTGCTATCATGAAATCAAATGAAATGAAAATTAATGATGAGTTAGAGAATTAACACATCCACATTTTTCTCCTCCAGTGTTTAGGAGTCTTCGGCTGAAATTTGTCGGAAAAAAGGGTTTTTAGGGGTAATGCAATTACCCCTGTTAACTCAGCGTTTTTGTTGTGGGCTACAAATAAGGACTCCGCCCTTTGTAGCAACGTTTCATAATCAGTTGCAAAAGCAAACGATTTTTCTCAGTGCATTTTTTTGCTGCCAAAACCATCCACAAAGTGAAAATCGAAACTGACTCTAGACGCAATGTAAATGTTTAGTAAGCAACACGATCTGAGCATATCGTCGTATGACACGACTTTTTTAAGAAAATACTCACCAAAGATAAAAACCTAGATTTTTTAACAAAACTGAATTCATACAAAATAAAAATATTTGGGTAAGGAGTGAAAATGCCCGGGGGGGATTCCGCATATGAAAGGGATGTGGATGCTCCTCGTCTCGCTTAGGGATGTAAATTTCGGATTTTGGTCTCACTTACGGTGTTTTGGTCGGTCTCCTTTAGGGGTTTAATTCAAAATTTCCGACGAGCATCCCCACCCCTTTCATATGCGGAGTCCACCCTCCGGGGGAAAATGTGGGGAGTCCAAAAAGCTGGATCCTTCATGGGAGAATTGAAATTCAAAAATCAGAATAATCCCCAAGATCTTTCGATTTTCATGAGAGTTTTGAAGACTGTGTGAATATTGTCCAAAAGGTAAATGATTGGTATCTTTTATTTTTCGCTTGTTACTTCCTCAAATTGTACGTTTAAGAAATGAATGTGGGCACTGGGGTTCACATTGGCAGCGTCAGTGTATTCTGAAACTAACGATTACGATGTCTTAAAATTTACTTTAAAAATGCTTACATGAATTGCCTCAAACCCCCTCCGCTGATGCCCAATACAATTTATTGAAACCTTTGACATACGTTTAGTATAGAAGTACGTCAACTGGATCGATATCTAAAATACAAGTATGTCATCACCGAAAACCAATCCAAGAGTAACAGAGAGGAATTTCCATGAGGTTACGCAAAGGTTAATTGATAAGACGTATGGTCAAATTAGATTTCATTCAAGCGAAACTATTTTTGTGAAAAAGGCCCAAAGCATGGACGCGTCGCGAAAAAGTGCGGCTGTTAAAGATGGTAACTCCTTGAAACCCTTGTACTGCCTAGATCAGGTAATGTGATTATTCCACGCGAAACACTATCGAGGAAACAAGTTACAGTTAGGGAATGCGCGAGCTTTAAATGATTGAACATTCAAATATCTTATTTGTTCTTCTTCCCAATTACTGCGGTTGTCTTGAAACATAGGTCGCAGAGTAGCGGTATGAATCGGGTGATCCAAACCTCTCTAGAACTAAACGTGAAGACGAAATAGGCGTTGGGGACCCAGGCATCTGGTTTAACCATTTTTAGTTTAATTGTATGGGCATCGACCCTTTGACATGAATAAAATGTAGTCCCGTCACTCTTTCCCGTGAGAAGAGAATCATTCGCACCAGGTATATATAAGGGGAATATGTTTTGATGGAAACTGACCAAGTTGATATGAAACACATTTGATTAGTCTCTAATCGGCTACTGAACTCAGCTATAGAACTAGAAGGCCGGGGTTTGCACTAACCTAGGGTTTAAATTTAAACTCACGTTCTGTAGTCTTGGACGGTGAATATTTTAATCATGGACGCCGGGAATAAAATGTAAAAGAAACCATTCCTCACGCCCTCCTCTATTTTCACCATTTTTTTTATCCTTGATTTAGAGAGAAGGGTAGTCCAAATTTTCCATTTATTCATTTCAAGTTTGTTAGTCTCTACTAAAAGCCCGGCAATTGCTCGTTTATACATTTCAATTATATGCATATTTATTGATGAACAAAATTAATTTATATTTTTTTTAACCCTTGATTTGGTGGGGGTCGACCATCTTTGGGGCATTTCTGAACCTGCGCTATTTCTTTCGGAAAGAAAAAAAAAATAAACTTAACCAGTTATAAAATAAAAATGAGTAAAATAGACTCGTCAATCCTCGAGTGGTAGGCACGTCATTGCAGAAACGGCTGTCGTGAGTGAATTGTCCATTAAACAACACATATCAACCACTTGTTTACCCCAAAACTTTTAGTTTAAAGAGTGTTTTCTGAAGTGTGGGAGTGTATAATCACGTATCGTATCATGTATTTTGCACCTGCTTCGTCATGCTTTACACCAGTTTCGCTACTTGTCAAATTCGCTACGTTCGAGTTCGCTACCTACATACTCGGCTAGCTGCCTATTGACAAAGTTCAAAACTTGCACCTTCGGAAGCAGGGTTAAAAAGAACTAGATATTTATTATATTTTCTAGATTGCTAGTGGGATTAAGGGGTTATTTTCAATGGTTTACAGAAAGCGTAATGTGTAGCAAACGTGTTCCGAACTAGTATGTAGCGAATTCGACAAGTAGCGACGAAAACCCATCGTTACGTCGCAATAATAAGCTTGCTTACATTCTCCTTGTTCTTTTTCTTCATCTACTTTTCAGCATAATCTCGTATGCTTCATTTGCTGAGCAAGCTTTTTTCCGCTTAAATTTCGAGTCATTTTTCTATTTATAGTTGTTGTTTTTGTTTTCATCCGCAAATAGCCAGTTCATTCTGACAGCTTTAATTGTCTGTTTCTTTGTGATTTGGTGTTTACTTTTTTCGAAAATAATGGCCTCATTATACTAAAGGTCCCGTTGAGTCCAAAATTAGCAAACTTTTCAAAGACTCCTTCAACTCATCATCAGTACCTTTCGATAAATTCCTCTGTTTGTGTTGTCGTTTTCAAATCTTTCATGGACAAAGATTACCCTGCAGAAGTTTCTTGAAGCTCCTAAACGCATACAGATGTAAGAGGGAGGAGCATTTTTTATCTGTTCAGCGTCTTGGCCAGGTTCTTTTTTCACTCTACATGACTCTAAAAACAATTTGCGAGATACTAACATCGTCACGGCATATGCAAACGGAAGTCGTTAACGCAAAGATTTGTACAAGTTTACAAACTTACGGACTCGCGTGTACGTAGCATCGATATTCGATCTTAAGTGAGAGATTAACAAACATGAATATATTGCTTAACACTATTGGCAACGTGCTAATCCGTACGCCTTAAATGACGTGCTGAATTTGCGTCATTTAATTTCCCAAAAGTAAACGTCATTTGAACATATAAACTCTTATAAGAAGGCAGACAAGTACAGTTTTTAGTGTTTTTAGTGTACATTTTTTCTGAAAAAATCCGATTATATCCTAGAAAGAGTTCTTTTTCTATTGAAAAGAGATGCAAGAAGAGTATAATTGTTACGGAGTTATAGCCTAATATTGCTTTCATGTGCGTGCAAACATAAGAAAAGTACACATTCGGAACAAAAGAAGAAAAAGAATTCAATTCCCTAAAGAGCAAACTTTCAAACATAGTTCTAATTGACTGTTTACTCCTACGATAATTTGCATTCCAGAACTTGTTCCTTTACTTAGAGTGTGAAGTACATCTCTTTTATCGCAGTCATGGAAGGACTGCAAAAAATATTTGTCTTGTGTTAGTCATGGCATGCATGATCGAGAGTAAACCAAACGTGCTAGCCTTCAAGTGGTCACAATATGTTTTCCTTTAGAACTAATGAAGGCGTGTGAACTGATTTATAACTTGGATTCGAGCCATTAGTTCTGTACGAGTTGTCGTGCGTGGATTTCTCGTGTCATAGAAAATAGAGCAAACATTGAGGCTCTTTGCAATCTCTCACTCCGCAAGGAACAACCATTACTTTAGGAATGGGAGCTGTAATGTCTGGAATTGTGGACTTGCTGACAGTGCGGTTCAATTATGTGGAGACAACTTCAAGAAGAAGGTCAAATTCATGAAATCAGTTGCTAAGCTTAAGTCATATTAACAGTATAACTAAGGTTCGAGAAAAGTAGTCGATTTGTAGCCTGAAGACTGTTTTATACCCAGTCACTCAAACAAATGCTATTTTGACTTTTTAGATTGCGTGAAATTATGGATCAACTGGATTCAGGCAGATCTTTGTCAATGAACGATATGAAACACGAACTAGGGATTGCAGTCGCCATGTTGGACAAAGCAAATACGGCAGCCCCGGGAAGGGACTTCAGGTATGTAAGCTGATGTAGACTTTGCACTATTTACAGTTAGCTCACGTGTGATATAATTAGTATACACATACAGCTAACGTTGTGTTCACACGTCACTGGACGAAGTTTCGACCGGCTGAAAAATTTGACCGGACAATTTCTTGTTCACACGAGACCGTTTAGTATTCTCGCTCTGTTCACACGGAGCTCACAAACCAGTTAGTTTTACTATCTATGGTTTTTAGTATCTGCCCATGCGCGGAGTGCTACTTCCAAAATGGCGTCTCCAAGCTGAGTTACCACGCATAGACTGTTCACACCTTGCCGGTCAAATTTTCGACCCATTTCGGAAAAAAAATTTGACCTCCATGGTGTTCCGGCGTAAACATTTCTCTCCTTTTTTCTCCTACTGCATTTTAGGAATTCCACAAGCGCCTTAAGTGAAATAGACGAGGAGCTTGAAAGTAGCTTTTACTCTGATGACGTCAATGAGGAGGTGCGGGAGTGGATTGCGACCACGTTTGCAAGGACAACTCCAGGCATGCGCAGAAAGAGTTTGGCCCGACGGCATACATTTCGAAGTGTAGTCCAGGCGGTAAAAGCTAGTTTGTACGTCAAAAGGTTAGTAGAGAGAATAAAATAAACGATAATAATAGGTGAAAACGCCAGCATTAGTTAAAACAAAAACCGCAAAAGCATGTTGTTTGACTCCTCCTCTGCCATCTTGGATTCATATTAGGGGCCATAAAAAACAGCGCCAAAATTTCTGCCACTGCGCTTGCGTACTTATCTCACCCTAAAACGCTTAATCTATTCTCGTCCCCAGAGCCACTAGACTTAATTTTCAAGACCACGTGACCAAAAGTGACGAGGGGCTCTGGCGACGAGAATTCGCTTTGTCAATCAGCCAGCATCACCAGCCCAGTTCACTTAAACTTCAATTATACCGACCCTTAACTTTTTACTGCAAGAAGCGATAGCGAAAATTGCTGCAAATACGCCATTTCTGAGGTCCAAAAACTCTCACTTTCAAAACGAGGCTAAGTGCAAAACCTTTCTTATGAAAATGAAATTTATTTGCACGAGACTAAAAAGCATTTTTATATCAATAGATTTGCACTTAGCCTCGCTTTGAAACAGACGCTTGGAGCAACTCGGAAATAGCCTTTTATATTAACTGATTTATACCCATTTTCTTTCTTCAAGAATTTATCAAAATATGGCTGAAAAATCTAAATTTCAAGTTCCAGAGGAAGTACAAGTTTACTACAAGGTACTAACGGAGTTATATGTTTTTCCAAAAGGCAATCTGATATTTTCTACGTTAGCAATTTTACAGATCTCATATCATTTTTATTTTACAATTATTGCGTGGATCAGACTGAGTCGCGTATGACGTGAAGAATTATTCAGATTGAGGAGGGTGTTATCGTCATGCTGGATAACACTTATATTTTCATAATACGTTACACTTTTGAACAACACCACACTTCTGTATATTTATTTTATCACTTGCATTTCTAATGGACTGATGAGACGTATTTTTTTCATGTTCAAGACTTTAGACAACTGGACGTTCGATCCTTTCAAGTTTAATGAACTAACAGGAGGGCATACGCTTCGTTATCTTGGTCACGAACTTTTCATCCGCTATGATCTAATGGCAAAATTTAAGGTGAGCAACGAAATTTATAATTAGAAGCAAAGCTCGTTGTACTAACTCTTGTTCTCAAACGTTTCGCGATCATTCCAGTGAGTAATTTCGAGCGCAAACCGCCTAAAACATTAACAAGGCAAGAAACACGATTGCTAGCTTGGCAACCTCTCTCCAAGATCCTACTCCCGTCAACTAGATCTAGGCTGCTTCGTCTACAGGCTTTACCTTCTTACTTTCATACCAGGCGCTTGGGTTCTTGGGAAAGATCCATTGCACACGCTTTATGATCCTTCCCATAATGCTTTATGCTTTTTGTTTTCCGCGCGTCAGTGGCACTTGAGGACGAGGCAGATAGAAGACATTTGGACCCTGGAAACAATGGCGGGGGGTTTCATCACGAATAGTTCACCCTTTGTTGACAGTACGTTTACGTGGCCAGTGGCGGGTCCAGGGGAGGGGCCCTGGGGACTCGCCCCCCCCCTTTATTTTTAGACAAAACTGACGCCCGAAGGGCCGAAAAACATTTTTTGGGAGACTGCTCTTCCCCTTATCTAAGGATCTGAATGACCGCCCCCCTTATCTCAAAGTCTGGATCCGGCACTGATGGCACTACTTGTTTTTAAGCAGTTTGCAAGAAGAAATTAAGAATATTTATTGTTTTTTTCCTTCTTTGTTTGTACTTTCGAGCGCTCTTGGGAATAAAAGGCTATTGTTACTTTGACAGATTACCACGGCAACACTGGACAGATTCTTACTAGCAATCGAGGACGGATACAAAAGACCCCAGAATCCGTACCACAACGAACTTCACGCAACTGATGTCACGCACTCGGTGCACTATTTTCTATCTCGTGTAGGTCTCAAGGTGAGTAATTCCGCCATGAAAGAAACTGGTTCGAGTTAGCTTTCGCAAAGGCTTTTAGGATCGTTAGTGGGAATGCACCGGTCAGCTATTGGCCAATTTTTTTCAGTCCCCAGTAACAAGTGGCGAATTCGCTGCAGTACATTATCGTAACCTTGCGAGCAAGCTCTCCGGGCCGCTCTGGCGGCGGGGCGGGAAAATGAAGGAGAGCTTGCAACTACGTCTCTGGAATTTGAAAATCTGCATCGAAAACGTCGATGTGAAATGCTGATTGGCGGAGATGACAAAAGTAGTGACGTCATTACTCTTGGCACATGTTTTTCAATGATTGTTTACGTTCGCTCTCGTTTCCGCTTCGCGCTGATTGGCGGACATTTTTAAACAGCTCAGTCCACGGTGAACCACGGGGAATTGAAGGTGGGATTCAAATTCCAGAGACGTAATTGCAAGCTCTCCTTCGTTTTCACGCCCCGCCGCCAGAGCGCCCCGGAGAGTTCGCTCGCAGGCTAACGTTATTATTGAGATCGGAGGATCCGGGAACGTATCTCATCATCCTGGTGCCCTCGTCGCTAGAGTCGATCTTCTCCGCATTCAAATTCAATTTGAAAATTCAAAGTTAACATTTTTGTCAAAAATGAATAGGCCTGTGTCCGATTCCTGGGTCTCCCAGTTAAGGCTCGATCAACAATATCGCAAACATATAAAAACTTAAAAAGTTTTAATATGTCTCAGCCTTTGTGCATAACAGGGTTCATGTAGATTCGAATCTTACGCGGGATGTTTTTGTTGCAGCACTGCATGAGTGACCTGGAGATTTTTGCGCTTCTTCTTTCCGCAATTATACATGACGTTAACCACACTGGAACTACGAATCTCTTTCATGTCAATTCAAGGTATTGTGCGGAATTAATAGTGCCTAGTTGATCCTTGGACTTCAAGCTTAGTTACTGACGCTCTCTCTAGAAAATCACGTTTCTTGTTCAGGTAGTCTGGATAGTCAGGAGTTTCGCGTTAACTAGGACAAAAATCCGCAGATAGATGGGAGCGTTTTGTTTTTAGTTCCCAGCGTTATTTCATTTTGTGTTTACCTTTAACGCAGAGGCAGTTTTGATTTGAAACGAATATAGCCAAGGCAATACACGATCTGAAACGAGGTTTAAATATTAGTCTAAAAATCTATATTTCTACAGACAACGAATCAACTAATTTCGTACCCAGATCTCTTGTTGTTGAAGCCGAAGGCGAGATCTCGCCTTTAACTTCGTCAATACGAGATCTGGGTACGAGATTACGAATCAACAGAAATTTTTCCGACATGGGTTGAAACATAACCAGCGTGACCACGATATATCATTAATTGAAGCCTCACCATGCCCTCTATAACGAAAATTTAATTCGGCAGGAGGACTGGTGAGTATGGGCTTCTGGTAAAAATGAAAGCCGAAAAAAAAATGCCCTAGTGGTGAAACTTCCGGCGCGCCCTCCTCCAAGAGTTGCCGTAAAATGAGTGCCTGACAATAAGCCCGAATTCTGCCACGGTAGCAGAAAACCGTGGTCCTGCAAATATGGCAGAAAAACCAAAAAATTGACATTCATGACTTTCCTTTGCTTGATTGAACTCGGTAGCCCATTCTTCTCTTCCATCGTTCGACAACGCCAAGGACCGTTTCTGTCAAGAAATATTGTTGCGATCAAGAAATATTGGTACAATTGTAACGTGACGTCACCCTCTTTCTAACCAATCAAACGACCGAGTGGCGTTGTGATCGAATCAAACTAGGTATCGCTGTCTGGTGGGTGAAACTGATCAATTTCTTGTTTCTCTTTCCGCTTTACTAAGAAAACTTGTAAAGCCCCAGGTGTTTTATCGTAGTTTCTAAAATACTTTTATTGCCAGGTCTGAACTCGCTCTTTTGTATAATGATCGCTGTGTGCTGGAAAATCATCACTTGTGCTCTGCCTTCAAGCTATTAAAATCAGTAAGTATGCATTCGAATTGACTCTGCTTTTTCAAACGTAAAGCTAAATTTTTTTCTCTGTTTCATCTTATCTCTTTTATAGAGGGAACTAGACATTCTTGCAGGTTTAACACCCGAGCAGTACAGGTTAGTAATAAGACCTTTTGGCTATCAAACCTAACCTGTGAGCAAGCTCTCCATTTCGAGTAGTGTGCAAAGCGAGCCGCGAGACAACACGCGAGAGCGAGGCCCTTTTTTTACCCCTTCCCTCGCTCTCGTGTGTCTTTTCGCGTGCCGCCCACGCTTGACTTCTCGCGACTCTCTCAAATAGAGAGCTTGCTCCCAGGCTACTTACTTTCAAACCAGATAAAGCTACTTGGCTGACTTATCCTTCTAAATTGCCTAACCAAATTAATACCATTCACTACAGAGTAGATCGTGATTTCCTTACAAATTTCCCCAACAGTTTTCCGCGCGAGTTATATCTGTAATTTATCATTATTTCTATCCGACAGCGATATAAGAACACTTGTGGTCGACATGGTCCTAGCAACAGACATGTCTTCACATTTTGAACAGCTTCGAGCTATGAAAGCTGCGCTGACGGTGCTTGGATGGTAAGATTACATTGCAATATTCATTCGCCACTTTAAAATGAGAGGGAACCTGGGCCGAGTTAGCTTTGGCAAAAAAAAAAAATTGGCCAATAGCCGACCGGCGCGTCCCAAATAGCGATCCCACAAACAATTGCGGGAAGCATTTCGGTTCCAGTCCCATCTCGTTTCTAAAGTCGCGAAAAGCTGTCTGAAAATATTTCACCACTTTCTCAGCGCTTTTACTTTCTTCTGGTTTGTCGCTAGCCTTCCTTTAGTTTGTCCTTATTTATTGGCTCTTTGAATTCAAATTTAGACAGTATACGTTACCTTCTACTGTTCTTAAAATTTTGGCAGCGTTGAGGAAAAATTTAGTTTGACTGAGACATTTTTCTCTTTGAAGTCAAGTAGAAAAGAGCCAGGCACTGGAATTCATTTTGCATGTGGCTGATATCAGCAACCCGGCGAAGGACTGGGATTTACATCGTCAATGGACGACACGTATTATGGAAGAATTCTTCTGCCAGGTCAGTGAGCAGTCTATGCTAGAAGTAACCAAAGTTTTGGGAGTGCGGGGAGATCGATCAAAGCTGTACTTTTCCTTAGTTTCACGTGATAGAACGTCCAAGCGCGCGTGATCAGATTGCATTCTCCTCGCTCTATTCAATCTTAGTTTTTCTTTTTTTTTACCGTGTTAAAATAAAGATTTGAGAGTTGAGATGTGGAAGTCAAAACGAATGCTAGCTACATATTATTTCCTACCCAGATCTCACTCTGTCTTATGCTGTGAGAGATCTGGGTACGAGATTAGGCTACGTACCTGCTGCGCATGCTTAATAGCAACCTGGAGATTAGGAGTGCAGCGCTCTTCATAATCAGTCGTGAGAAAGCGTAAAAAACATTTTATTTTACGTCATCGTGAAAGTCTTCTAAATGTTTTGCATTGGCCAAATGGCACTTTCCGATACAACCCTCGCTCTCACTCTACTGGACGTAAATAAATAACTAACCCAACAAAGCGTGCGTTGATAAAGCAGAAAACATAAACGGGTTTAACATGACAGTACCATACGACACGCACAAGAGAAATCTTCAGTGATCAGCGGCTTACATCTGTCGATCGATGCAATTACATAATTAACGCTCTTGTATTTTTTCAGGGAGACCGCGAGATGGAGCTTGGTTTACCCATTTCACCGCTTTGTGATCGTTCTGTTACCTGCATACCGGAGAGTCAGTTAGGTACGCAATGCATGCAAAATCATTTTCAATGCGATTGTTTTAATTGTGGATA
This sequence comes from Porites lobata, assembly GCA_942486035.1. Classification (NCBI taxonomy): domain Eukaryota; kingdom Metazoa; phylum Cnidaria; class Anthozoa; order Scleractinia; family Poritidae; genus Porites; species Porites lobata. Next base: position 1,609,085 of record CALNXK010000033.1, read on the forward strand.
GGCTTTTCATTATGTCGCCATTTTACTATAAAACATCCGAAGCTTGTTTGCATTTGACCACCGAGCCTCGTTAATTCACAATAATGAATTCCCAGTACAGAAAAGCTGAAAAAATACTCACGCAGAAACAGTAGGTGTTAAAAACGATTCTTGGTAGAGACACTATCTACTCTGAGGTAGTAAAAAAACGGATAATACGCGTCTATTACACCCTTTTCACTTTTCTTCAGCCTGTTCCAGGCTCTCTGATAAAAATGCGCAGAAATCGTTAACACTAATGCGAAAAACGCGCGGGAACTGGGGGAGAGAGAACAAGTGTCTGAACCATTTTTTCCCGCCGCCGCAGCCTCCCTTCCCGGGGAGGGTGCGTTCTATTTTTCTTTAACCTTGTTTTTCGTAACGTTCCTACTCTCTGAGAGCATGGCACATCTTACTTTCTTAGTCTTCTTATTTCAAACATTCCAGTACAGAAATGTTTCATCAACTCGATCTTATTTTCTACTTTCTGCCAGGATTTATCGAATTTATCGTGCTACCAGCGTTCGAATTGTGCGGGGAGATGATGGACATTTTACTGGAAACGAGGATTTCACAAACCGCGGTTGAACTTGGCTTAGAGGGATCTGGGGGTAAGGAGAGGGCCTGGGTAGCGGCACTGGCGGAAAATCGACGGAAGTGGAAGGAGCAATGTCAACCACTTCAAAAGGGTAAGGGTTATTTCCGGTTGCGTTCATTTTCTAATCAGTAGCTACAGATTTAAGAGTCGATTGCTTCCTCTAGTCATTTCCCACACCTTACCCCTAAAGTGGTCAAACCGTCAAGGGGGGTGTTCATTCATAATGAGCTGGGGAATCTGCAAATTATTCCCAACAACCGCTCCCCCCCTCCCTGCTTTCCTCCCCTTGCATTGAACAACGGAAGATTCCCAACCCAGCGCTTTACTGCAATCATACTTTATTCAACCCTAAAAAGCCTCCCAAAATGACCCAACCACCACACACCCTCGCGATTTTGAAGACTCTGATAATACATTAAAGCTCCCTTAACTAATTTTCTATCCGTCTGCTCCATTGTTTTTAGAAGGAATGGGTGATGCAAGGTCATCATCTAACCTCAGTTTGGCGAGTCGCCGCTCATCAGCAGGTATAACTGAGGGAAGAACAGACGAGAACAGAAATAAAAGTCCAAGAAACAGTAAAGCCTTTTTGACGCCAATCATCTCCTAATATCACTCCCCCAAAAGCAAGATGTGTTCACGGCAGTCAGTGCAAGGCCCGCGTCGCCTGTGTTGCTACGCAACGAGTTGCCCATGGGTGACGATTTCCCATGGGTAATGCAAGAAGTTGCCCATGGGTGAAGGATAATAGTGATACGATGCAGCACTTTACGCTCTCTAACTTTCTGCAAATTCGCATTCACAACATTTTCGGTCACGGTTGACGTGGAGCGAGGTGGAGACTGTGGCTAGAAAGATTGCCAGAATACCCGCACGAGCCGGTTTACCGTGACTACAATTGGTTACCCGATCCGTGGAGTATATTAGCGACAGAACGACTTTGACTTTGTCATGATCGTTTTACAAGCAAATTCGTATAATATGCTGACCAGTGGCATCAGATCTTTACAACTATTTTAGCTAATTTTCCACTTTCCTTTCCGTAAGAATGCTGTTTCGGTGTTAGACTACAAAAACAGTCCGTATTTTTGCGTATTCAAGTACGCGCGAACAGTCAGAAACTAAAGGTCTGAAGCGAGGCTGAAAACGGAGAGCGAGAGTGGGAAGAATCACACGCGCTACTCTCACGATACTCTTACGTTTTGAGAAAAAGTGAGAACTTCAGGGACGAGAGACAGAACACTAATCCGTCAGCGAGACATGTTTTTTTGATTGCAAAGCAATCTACATTTTTAATATCAGCCAAACAATTTTAAGTGTGGAGCGACTTTCCAGCCTGGCGGTTCGAATTTTAGAACTGCGATTGATAATTAAAATGTCTCTTCTTAAAGGAAGAGTGATACTAAAAGTCCCGCTTAGAATTGTTTAAATTAAAATTTTTTGATGGTGATGTTATATTTATTTCGTTTTGCTCATTAGTGAAACTTGTTTAATAAAGGGACTGTTATTGAACTAAATCTTGTGAAACAATAACTTCCTGTAGGACGTACAGGAACCAAATATTAACTGAGTGGGTAAACGAGACAAGATTGAAGTGCGAATTTTTGGACTTCCAAAACCAACATTGCCAGAAAATTATCCAGAATTGTTTGATTCATCAATACTGTCCATCTTTTCAAAAATGCATCACGGATCCACCGACTACTAATCTCTCCGGGCCTGATACGTGGCGCTATTCAAGTCTTGCACACATGGAAGAATACCAAAATTATTTTTCTCCCAATTCAGTTCGGGATTCATTCGTGAAAGCTGGCGCACAAATGTACCCCCAAACAGGTTATAAATGCTGCAGTCTCTTGTTGTTCAAATTAGGACAAAATTAAAGGAAAATGCTGATAAATCATTAAGAAGGACAGTGGTGAAGCGTTCACAAAGAGTTTTCTTTAGTGACATCGCAATTGTCGACGCGAAAGCCAAGAACATAGATGGAAACGAGGGTTGCCGTTAATGAGAAGTGAAACTCCTCAAACAAATTAAACTAAATAAAAAATAACGCAAATAAAGAAAATCAGTTCATGACTTTATTTGTTTCCTCGTCGTTCAGTTGGAAACATTCTTGATTTCGATCACTTTAAAAATGCTGTACGATCCTGTACGCATTTTGTTGTGTTGTTGCTTTTATGTGAATATATGACTTGAATACTGAGTACGAATATATAGAGCCCTTATTTAACGATTGATAATTACGTCTAACAAGTTGCAGCCCTTTTCCCCAGCATTGTGAGTTTTCAGTTGATATACCCTCAGTCTGTCATGCGATGTTGTGAAACTTCAATCTAATTAATCCGAAGAAGAAACCTTTTAGCTTTTTCATAGGGATAAATACTATACAATATTTTTTCCAGCTGTGTTGGTTTTATTCCAGTGTTGCGACTTAGAATAATGGCGAACAGTCCCGAACAGTTGAGCAAAGTAGCAATTATCGCTAAAAACAACACAAAAACAAGAAAAAAAACTGCATGTTTGCTTTCCCTCCAGCTGTATTTTGTCCTTCGATCCCTACAGTACACTTTTTCAAATGAGAAATAAATATGTCCAATTCAGCGTTTATCAAGTCTCGTCGAAAGGAAGCAATCAACACAAAGTCTCGTTCGTTGTAAACAAAATTATCAATAAGATGTAACAGGGGCTTTTGAATACCTACTTATGAACCAGTTTGACCTTGACCTTAACACAATAATGTAGTGATTAGCGCTGACTTGTAGCAAAAACGAAAAGCAAATGCTGGCCCAAATAACAATCACTTGTCTTCACTTTTACTGAAGACGCCATTTCCTTAAAGCAGTCGATCGATCACTGCAAGATTGGATGAGGATTTGAACTTACGCAGGTATGTATGATTTATCTCTTTTAAAATACACTGAGATAAGAGAATGACTGTGGGACTAGCCATTTACTTATAGTTAAAAAAAACTGAGGAAAATTACAGATATAATTTTGTCAACTACTAAAAAAGGGAGAGTACAAAACTTTTACATAGATTTCGGAATTAAAATACTCACACCACAGGTTTCCATCCGCAAAATGAGATTTAAAAGTTAGAATTTGACTCTAAAGTGGGAGAGTTAACTATGAGGCCTTTCTCTGTGGCCGGGCTCTGTGGACTTGTTATTCTGGAAAACTTTAGTTGGATAGTTCCTGTCGCTAGTGTTCTCTTATTACATTAATAGCTACTTGGCTCGGAATTAACACTTTCGCTTACTCCACCAAGTGGAAGTACGATCGACATGTCTACTTCAAACTTTTGAATCTGTGGATTAATAATCTATGGTGCGTGAGATCATTCAGATGAATAAAACCACTTTGAAAGAACTTCGACAGGAGACTATTTGGTTTTCCGTGCTTCACATGCATGACTCTCTCACAACATGTTTTTATAGCAGTACAAGAATTCGAATCAATTAAGCTGGGAAATACTTAACCCTGCATAAGCCGCCTGTTGCAGATAAGGCTTAGATAACTTCTGCAAGAACTGAAGCAACGTCTATTCCTGAGGATGCGTTTTATATGTAATTCAGTTCTTGGTCTTTGTTTGGGAACTTCTTTGATTAAGTAGGCAACATTTACGCAACATTTTAAAGTAAAAAGAAACTGCGCTGTAATTGTTTATAGGTCAGAATTAACTTGGCTTGCTACTATGTCCTCGTCATAACCCTTTTATTGTATTTTTACAGACATGGCACTAGCACTCAAAGTTTTGCTCCTAACCGCCACAGTTGCAACACATATCGCAGTAAGTGATGCTAAACTCTCAGAAATGGAGTCATTTCGCCAGATACTGGGCGCTCTGTCGCGCCAGGTTATGATGCAACAAATGTTCGTTGAAGAACGTATCCGATCTGATGGCGACTCTGGGGTGAAACAAGTACGCGTTAGCAGAAGTGGGTCCCGAAACTACTTCTCAGAAGCACACGGTGACGCTGGAAGACTCTTGGCCATTCATGAGCACGCCAATAACGTTCGCACTGTTGGGCTCGGAGAATTCATCGCAGTTCTCAATGGAGTGGAATTCAGGACCAGGCACAACGACTTCCGAACCTTCATGCCTAGCAGAACCGGTAAAGAATATCACAAGACAGAGCCGATTCCATTTCCAGACGTCCCGCCAGCGGTGAAAAACAAAGCCACTGTGGACGAGCAGATAGCTGAGATGCGCGAATGGTTCAAGGCCTGGAAAGATCAAGATCATAGTGTAAGAGATTACAGAAAGTATTTCAAGCCAATACTCTGCTACTTAGAAGGCGCATGGACCACCGCAACAAAGGACATCGATGAGCCATTCGACAGTGACAGGCACTTTATCGATGCAAAAACCTGGTTCGAACTGCAAGAGAAAGTCCGATTTACTTCTTACACTGGAAGGAAAGACAACCTTGAGAACTTTTCCTTCCTGCCCACGACCATCATTGACATCATCAACGGAACACTTCCAGTCTTTGCGCAGTGGAATTACCGTATTCTATGCCATCCAATCAGCCGCGACATTCCCTTGAACAGGTTCCGTGTAGTTGACGAGTTCCATGCAAGGCTGCCTCTCCAAAGGGTATATAACGAGCAGAAATATAGCAGAGCTGCAAGATTCCAACTTAATCCCAAAGACTCCGATGAGTGGTCCGGCGAGAGTTTCAACAGACCGCAGTATACGCTGTTAGATGAGATAATGAGTGAGATTCCTGGAAAAGACAACTATCCTGGTAATCTGACAGATGAAGCCTTTGACCTGCCAGCCCACTCCATGGACCCTGACAAAAAGGGAAAGCTGAACTCCGCTTACTATCATCGCTGGTTCAGGGTAATGGAGAAAGACGCAATGGGTCAATCCATGAGGCGTCGAGGCTATTCCGATGAAAACCTGTTCGTGGCTATGACCACTCAAAGTAAAGTGGCAGGAATGAATGTAAGAAGCTGCAAGCGTTCAAAGGGGAAACCGAAAGACTGCAGGACGGTGCATCAGAAGGTTACATACGCCTTTCCTCTTGAAATAATCTATCTGACGCCTTTAAACCGCTGGAACCCATTTGATATCGAGGATAAAGGGGATGAGAGAACGCCCTACGGAAAAACTGTTTTTCAAGATGGTCGCAACGGAGGTACAACCCCCGAGAAGGCTTACAATGGGGTAAACAGCAAAAAGTACTACTTGACGCCATCAGCCTTTTTCTCAGGGAAAGAAGTGGCCACGGACGCCGCAGACACCGCCAGAAGCAGCGTCGGAGTTTTGGATAAGAAGGGCAACGTCCGAATCACTCGAGCCAGCGGAACTCGCATCTTTCTGCCTCCCATAAGTGGAGTGGGAGTCTTGCGACAGCGGTATCCCATAATGCCCGTGCACGGAGAAGGAAGTGCTGTCTGGAAGGAACTAGAGGCAACCAAAGACGTCTTGATGAAGTCCAAAACGTACGGCTATTTCTACAGGGAACCCTTGGCAGGAGGATCAGGTGTTATTCCAACGCAACGTCCCAGTAAACCCCTGACGCTCAAGATGGAGGACGCCACCAAGACTCCTCCAGGAGCTCACAGTCATGAGATCACATTGACACCGGAGGAGACAGAACGTGCGAAGAGAGGTGTCATCATCAAGATGCTTCTCACATCAACTGGAGCGGGTCACCAGCACAACGTTGATGTGGTTTACAAGAAGAACAAATGGCGTATCACTCACTGTGATGATTATGACAAAGGAAAACATCGATGCCGTGATGGACACGGAATGTGGTTGTCAGAGGTATCTAATGTTTAGTCCCGCTACCAAACACTTTTACGATGTGAAATGTTCTAGGAGTAGTTCCCGAAGAATAGTGATTAAATGATAAAGGTGAATGTAAATCTGGGGTGCAAATAAAACTGCAGAGTTGAAAAATCGCTCGCTACTGTTTATTTTCGCTGCAGGAGTAAAAAGGGTCTTTTCCCTCGGAGCAAAGTCGGGAGGGGTTAAACAATCACCCTTAGATCGAATAAACTGGACGGACATTGCAAATTGTAGCAATAAACCTGTAACCTGTACATAAAGGCCTCAGGGGGATTTGCCCTTTTTTAAATTCTGTGTACATATTCACGTGAATAAAACAAAATTTGAATGTAAACAGTTCCCTAGAGTATTATCACATGACCAACATGGCTAGCAAAATATGCAAGCTACAGTAACAGAGGTCTATTCGTAGCAACGTACAATACAATGTGAAATTGCTGGTATTCAGCTGACGCCTCACGATGAGGTTATAGCGGCCATGCTGGTGGACAAGAACAAGGGCGTTTCCCTCCCGTGATGGCCTCCCATAAACGTTTTGGCTCTTCACGCAATCCTTCCCAATCCATCAGGGAGAAAGCCTGATTGGGAGGCTAATCCGCTGGGAGCTAATTTATTTTTACGCATTGTTTATTGTTTTGGCCACTCACACCTGTCTTGCACGCGGTTGAAAACCAGTTATACCTTGTGTTTTGTTGGATATTTTTTGTAGAATTTCTTAATTTACAGGTTGCTTTCTCAGTCCCGTATCGTACATTCCACCGAAAGGATACGTTGATTGCACCTTCAAAACTTTTGTGCTGTTTGGGTCGTCACAGGACCTCCACACCTTCCACCTTACTCCAATCACGAAGTTAGTCTCATGTCAAATTATAGAAGAGGAGAATTCCCCCTCTCTTAAAGTCCATTCCTGGTTGCACCGCTTAGACTGCACAACCTCTTCAGCGGGAGAGGTTGTTGTATGGTTCAGGGAATTAAAAAATTCAACTCAACCAATTATTCATCTTTCTCGCTGTTAGACAGCTCTAAAACTCTACTTCTATCGACAGGAGAAAGAGAGCCCCTTGTGAAGTGGCGCCTTCTTGCCCCCCCCGGAAAAGTATGACACCATCGAAAACTTTGGTAGTACCCATCGAAAGGCACAACCTCGTTCCCAGGCGCGAAGAGCGACCCTGGGAACGAAATTGATAACGACGTGAGCCCGTGTCAGAGTGCAAGGTCCATAGAGCGTTTTCACATGACGTCATGGCGGCTATATTGGTGTGCCAAAACAATGGAGCGGCCGCCATGTTGGGGTTCCAAACCAATTCCGTGGGAGTTGAACTCTCTTCCTGTGTAAACGCTTTCTTGTGTTCCAATAAATTCGGACCAGGTGAGTGACAACGCTCTATAGGTCGGCATTTTGCTTGAAGAAAGAAGAGCGACTACAGTCGGATTGTGAAACGTTTTTCTTTTCTTATACAGTACTCGTATAATATGCGTTTACTCATGCTTATAATTTAAAACGAAACATGCTTTTTAAATGAGTATATAAATATGGCAAAAAGTCTCTTGGAATACATTTTCCTTAAGTTATTTATCGTACAAGACCCTAACAAGAGCGCAACCCAATTATGCTTGCAAAAAAACTTATTTTACAGAGAGCGCGTAAAAAAATCCTTCAGTTATTTTAGCCACCCTTTAAAGATGAAATACGACGACTGACGAGAACAACTCCTCATGAGAGCGTACAGTGTATTTACGACACTGAAAAACTAAAACATTGACATTAATAGAATGGATTTCCGACTACCCCCACCTCACCCCACCCCACCCAAATATTAAGTATTACGCAGCATTGAGCACTCCAGGACCCTCCTCGCTACACCCCTGCCTTTACAATGTGACCTTTAAGTGATCAGTACTTTCCTATGACTGTTTATTCCTCACTTCAGAAACTCTGTGGAGAATGGGTACAAGCTTCAGGTGCAGTGATTCCTGGGAATGTTTGGCTGGACAAGTGTTAGTTCTGTTTGGTCAATGGTATTCACCAGTCATAAGTACATGTAACGCTTATCCACCAGAACGATTCCAGAAATGGTTGCGCTAAGAGCTTGTACTAATTCCTGTTATAGTTTCTAGATGGAGGAATTACGCTGTACATGGTGTTTCATAAACTTTCAATAACATTAACCACGACTATTTAAACACTAGATGTATATTTCTTTGGTACAGCTATTTTTTCTTGTTATGTTACAAAATAATAATTTGAGATTTAAAAATTGTTGTTTCTTTTTCTTTGGCAGTAAACGATTTAATTTTAAAAGCATAACAAACCCCTAATCATGATTCTTAATGTTATAGAGCTGGAAATTTTTCCCAACAGCGCGCGCTCTCATTGGTTACTTCGAGGTCACATGACATCTAACAATAAAACTGTTTCCTGTTAAAATCTTTGAGCGGGCAACATTGCAAAATCTATGACGTCAGAGGGTAACAGTGCACTGTTGCCCGCGAATGATGACCGACGACTCCCGTTACAGCGATGTTTAATGAATTTCCAGCTTCAAAATTTCCAGCTATAATTATAACAAATCACTGAAAGACTGGTCACGAAAATTTCACGCATACATAGTCCATCGAATGAAAATAATAATTATAACCCATTCGCTCCTGGAGAATCAAAAACTGAAAGTCTGGTTTTCATCACTGTCGGGAAACAGTTAATCCCTCCACAAATCGGTTTACAGGTCGTACACTTGGCGGCCTTCTGATCCATCAGTCATTCGGGCATGCGCAGAAAGCAAAATTTCGACATAGTTTTTGTTTAAAAAGTGACACAGCAGTTATTCACGGTGGGAAGACATTTTAGGAAAGCTTTTAGGATCCATCGAATGAAAAATAATGTCGTCTATACCTTGATGGTATGGTTTGAAAGATCTCTTCACCCTGCACAAGTTAGCATTAAAAACTAATGACGTCACAAAGGGTAGAAAGGACCTGGATCCGCACGTTTAAATTGGAGGTTTAAATTGAAGGCAAATGATCCATGAGCTTGCTATGTTTCACTTTGTCCTTGTTTTTGTCTAATGGAAAAAAAGAGAAATCTTTACTGACTGAAATTTGACAAAATTAAAAAATGCTGTTCATGGTTGCCGTAAACAAGATTAATTTTTGTATATTAAGGAAAACTGAAGAGTTAGTTGCCCTCTAGATGGACTGAGAAAGCCATGCGCGAAGAGCGAAAAATGCGAGCAAAGCCGAACAATCACTTACGATAACTGACCGATTTCTCGCGCACTGATTGATCGAGAGCTAAAGTCGATAACAGTACTGAAGATGAAAATGACGTGATGGAGTGGCAATTTTTTTTGTTAATGCAGTAACTCGAGTTTTCAACACGTCGATAAGAGTACAGACCATGAAGAACTGTCGTCGATTTGTCAAATTCCAAGTTATCACAATACTTTCGTTAGTCATTACCAGCGGCTACCGTACCTTTAGTATAGAATGAAGGCGACCACTCATGATTGACAGCGTAGAGAAAAATGATAGTAAGGTTTTTTCTCTTTCAAGAAAGCCAAATTTTTGCATTTAAATGGGCAAGTTTAGAAAACCTTGAATTAAAACAACCAGCACAACTACAATAACAGATTCAACAACTCTGCACGTGCATGACATTTTTGCTGTCGTCGTCGTCGTACTGAAAAGGGAGCTTACGCAACCACCACCTCGATGAAAATGAATTTGTGTCGTTTCAAACTCTATCGCGCCCATTTGAACTTGCTCAATTTGTCAAATGTAGGCGAGTTTTCCCGCAGTGGAATTCTTCAAGGACTTTATCCAGGTTCAAAAAGAGAGAGGAAAATTCGTCGTCAAATGTTAACGTCTTCTGTAAAACGTCGCATTGGGAGGTTTGACATCGTAGTCGTGCAGTGAACGTGAAAGAAATGTACTAAAAAGCGTGATGCACGTGCAGAGCTGTTGTTTTGCTCATACAACCAATTGTTTTTTTACGTTGTCGTCGTGGACGTCGTCGTGGTCGTCGTCGTGGTAGCTTAAGCTCCCTAATGCTAAGTTCCGATTAATGACTGCAAAGAACTGCCAGAAATTCTTCAGTTTACGCTTCCTTACCTGTTCTATCCGGAGCTGGTGATTCCGTGGCAAGCTGAGGTAAGTGATGAGAGGGAGGTTCATTATCTGACGAAGGTTTAATTCGTTGCTAAACAAGCAAGGAAAGAAAACAATCTATTAGAGTTACTGAATGTATTCAAATGAAAGCTACACGTACCGAGAAGTTTTTGTCGTTTAAAACACTGTGCTGTTATCGTCAAAATCCTCGTGAAGCCATTTGAAAAAAAGCTACTGAACAGAACTTTCCTGTGGTCTCTTTATTATGCTGTACAAGGTGGTTCTATAAACTTTTGAGTCTGTGGATGAAATCCTACGTGGTTCAAATTTTGAGTCTGTGGACTGAATTATGCTGTACAAGGTGGTTCTAACTTTTGAGTCTATGGACCGTTCAAAAATGAAAGCTACTGAGCAGTATTTCCTTTACTGTTTATTATGCTGGTAACGTTTGAGTCTGTGGATGAAATCCTATGGTGCGACCATTCAAATGAAAGCTATATAAGGAGTTCTTTCCTGTAGTGCTGTTTATAAAAATATATAAGGTGGTTCGAATTTTTGAATCTGTGGATGAAATTATCGTATTAAATGAAATGTTGAACTTTTGAGAATTTCTATTGTTGAAACTCTCGCGTTTGGTTGAAAGAACCTACCCTTGTTCTTCTCGTCTTAACAGCAGGAGCTCTCATTGGTTCATAATCATCAAAATATGCATGTGCCAGAAGCTCGGCACAAGTTAAACGCTGTTCAGGATCCATCTCAAAACACCCCTATATGCAGATAAAATCACAGCAAATCAATGACTACTCTTTCAACCTTTAACTATTGAATTTAGTTAACGATAATGGTTAAGTTGATAATGATGATGACATGAAAAATTAATGGTGATGTCGATGATGATAAGGACTGATCAGGAGGACAAAGATTACGATGATAGTGACTATGACAATGCTGATAAAAGTAGCCTTTGTAGTAGATAATTTACTATACAATGTATATTCACATACCTTCATAAAATTCATAGCTGTGCTTGGTAGCTTGAATTTGGATTCTAAAGGGTCCTGAAACAAAATCAAATTGCTTCAATACTGTGCTTACATCCTCTGCATACACTGCAGCACAAGAACACCAATTAATAGACACTTGTACTTCTTGGTTCAACTTTTCTCCTACAACAATGAAAGCTGTAATGCTGCAGTCATGAGAAAAGAGATCGAGTGCTACTGAATGTAAGTTGTTGTAAACTTTCTTACCATTTCTTTTGGCTCTGGTATTGTATATCCATGGTAAAATTTATTTTCTCTGAATATCTTCTTTTGCTTCTCAGTTGTTGTAAACATTCTTACCATTTCTTTTTGAAACAGCTCTGGTATTTTGTTTATCCATGGTAAAATTTTAAGCCGCCAAGGTTTTTAGGGTCTGAATATCTTCTTTTGCTTTTCAACTTTGTTTGTTAGATCACCTAAAACTCATTGTCCATTCCAACAAAACATGCCTTTATTAGCATATAAGCTTGAGCCACGCCCAGATGGTCTCCTTTAGTTAATGGCCTGTGTTTCATAAAATGGCCTGTGTTCACTTAAAAGAGCAATGCAGCCCTTATTAAATATTTTGCCTTGCCAATGGTTTCTTAACCCTTTAAATCCCAATATCCAGATACAAATTCTCCAAACTGGTCTCTATACATTTCCATAAAGAATGAGTTGAGAGAATTTGATAATAGATAAATGCATTTTTTCTTTAGATCAATTCTCACAACCTATTCTCTTGATTGTTTATTGTTAGAAGAAAATAGTCCAGTTTCGATTCGGGACAGCTGAATTAAAGGAAGACTTGACAGGGTTCTGAATATATTTACAAATTCAAATGACAAAAAGACCTGTTTATTACTCTGTCTATTGTGTATATTCAAATTTTAAACACTTACTAGCCGGAATTTAATGTTTGTATTCAGCGGTAGTTTTTAATTCGAAACTGGTCTATTGATGGGACTCTGGGACTTACACGTTAACCAAGGAAAACACTATTTTGCCGGGCTGTCACAGGTTCATCAGTGTTTAACTGTAAAGCGCTATCTGGAAGGTTGAAGGTTCAATTTCCAGTGGGGGTTCACATTTTTTTGCAAGCATTTCTTTGTTGTACCTAACATTCATTTCTAGTTTCACTACACTTGGGTGGTTGATTATCATAATCGTTGTTATTTTCATTATTAAAAAAGGTATAAAAACAAGACTGGGGAGTCCAGTATGTCAAGAGACCCAAATTATTTTCACAACAAGTTCAACATTTTTGATCACGTTTACTGTTTTCACAAGCACTGATGGCAGTGCAATTTGATTACAATGCCAGTTCCTCAATACACATGAAACCCTCAGTTACACTGTACATGCATTCAGTACTATACATGTACTTTATAAATACCTAATGTCTTTCTGATCAAGTGTATTTGATCAAGATCTGATCTGCCTGGCCATAATGGCTGCCCTGTTATAAGCTCAGCAAATACGCATCCTATCGCCCACACATCCACTGGGAAGCTATACTGTACATCGCCAACAAGAAGCTCTGGTGCACGATACCACCGTGTTGCCACATAGTCAGTACACTCATCATTTTTTGCTAAAAATCCAAGAAAATAAAGTAATTACAGAGAGGTTCCATGATATATTATGAGCATTGCAAATCTTTTAACAAGGTGCCATACTTCAATTCAGAGCCTGTTGTTTTGGCTTAAAGAATTTGCTAAAAAAAGACACCCGAGATTTATATTAAAACTAACGGTGACTGTTCACTTGACATTGAAGCACAATCAGTTTTTAACAGTTTGCCAGCTATAACAGAAAGTAACAATACAATGGGAGGTTGTTTATTTTTTAGTTATGGGAAAAAATAAAGAATGGGAACCATTTTCTCTGAGGTGCAAATTTACCTCATTTTCACACAAGCGACAATTGCACTTGCCTCATTTTAAGGACACACTGGGTGTTATGTCACTGCAACATGTCTTGGTGACATATCACTCTATATGTACAGGTCAGGAGATAAGCTGCTGAAACAAGTTACGTGACAGTCGCAGCAACAAATTGCTTTGTGTGAACTGGAGAATTTTTGTGAAAATCTTTGTCTCGGCAACAGAATTTTACTGCAACAAATCGCACAAATTCAGTCTGATTTGATTTTGTGAGATTTGTTGCGGTGACAAAATTCTGTTGAAGAGACAAAGATTTTCACAAAAATTCTCAGTACAAACAAAGAAATTTGTCTCTGTGATGTGTCGAAGCAATGTGTTGCTGCAACTTGTCTGTTTCAATATAAAGTCAACTCACTTAAGATTCTGGCAAATCCAAAGTCACAGAGCTTTATAACACCATCTTTAGTAATAAGAATGTTTTCGGGTTTTACATCTCTGTGGACACACTGAAAAAAGACACAGAAAACACTTAGCATGAAGGATGCCTAGGAGTATTTTTGCCTAGAGGGGATGCTAGTCCATCTCAGGGCTACCTCCCACCAGTATAACACCAGTACCCATTTATCCCCCTGGGTGAAGAGAGACAAAGTGGAGTAACGTTCCTTGTCTAAGGAAACATTGGATGGGCAAGGCTTAAACTCCGCACCTCCAGGTCTGGAATTCACCATGCCACCACACACGCCTGCATCAAAGATAGAACTCCTAAGTTATTTTTAAGACTTTGAGACCCTGCAGTTAATTCATTGAATTGAGTCATTAATTCAATTATTGAATTCAGCTAATTAAGTTCATGCGAAGTATGGCATCTGACACATCTCAAAACTGGATTTGGGTCAGCTCAGCCATTCTTTACACCTGGCCCAGCCAAGAATAATGGCTCTGGACCAGCATTGATTTAGAGGTTGGACTTCACAAGAGCCAAACCAAATGCATCCTCTCTTAATTTTAGTTCAGAATAAAGATCAGCCTGACGTGGAATTTGATTTAGCTGATGTGAAGTATAGCGTCTGAACCTAAGTGTTTGTCTGGCTGGAAAATGAACCTATGCCTACCATGCCACAGTCAGAAACCCAACAAATTGAGCTAACTGTGCTGCTCAACATAGAGGAAACTACCCAGGGAGGGAAGGGGGGTGCTCTCTTGTATGACCTGTACAGGGATGTGCTGCTGGACTGGGTATGGTTTTTTCCTCTCTGTCCTAAACAGGGTATATTATTTCCCAGCTGTCCTAAACAGAGTCTGTTCTAATCATAAAAAGGGTATTGCATGCGCAATTGATTTGATTTGGTTGATGAAATTTGTTTGTACTTCCAAGCAAACAAACCGTATTGTTTAATATAATGTGTATTTGGTCTATTGCAATAAAATTGTCAATAAATGGCCTTAAAACAAGACAGCACGTATTTTCTCCTAAGCAGGGTCATAAAATTGAGGTTGTTGTCCTAAACAGGGTGTGTATTTTAGGATTTCTTTGTCCTGAACAGGGTCAGGGTTTCAAACCATCTGCAGCTCACCTTTTCCCAAACATTGGTGGAGTACCCACGCCCCAAAGGAAACTACCATATTTCCCTATTATCTGTGTTTGCCAGTACATTTCCCACTATAGCACAGTCTGCAATGTACATATTTTTACACCTTGCAGTAAAAAATATGTCATGATTCTCAAAATTTCCCTCTTCTGAAAACACGCTGTAACCTTAGAAACCACTCACTTTGTGTTGATGACAAAAGTTAACTGCTTGAAGAGTTTGGTAAATAATACTCTTGACCATTTTTTCTTCCACACTACAAATAAAAAAGAACAATAAAGTCAAACAAACTCAATTTCCAAGCTCCTGCTAGAATCCAAGAGAAAGATTTGATACCATGAACTTTGTTGGAATGCAGTTTAATTCTCACACACGTTTTCTATGAAAAATCAGTCCCAGGCAAATAAATTAGTAAGAAAGAGAAAAATCTTACTGTACGCATTTTATTTAATTTCAATTGTTTCCATTTCTGTTCTGTTGCAGTAAAAATTTAACCCTTTAAGTAAATGGCACTGCCTGTAGTGAACTCAGAAATTGTTTGCAAATTATAAATATTTGGCAGAGGTATTAGACCAGTTACCTGATATTTCTCGTGAAATCCCGCAATATTCACCAAAATATGCACAATATTACCAAATACACGTTTGTACAACATATTTGATACTTATATCGGCCACTGGACCTGTTTTAATATTCACCTCGAACGTCTAAATTTATCTTGAGCAAACAACGTCCCAAAACTACCAGGCGTGCATTATATTGCAAAAAAAACTGGGCACTAGCCATGGTGTTATTGTTATTGAAAGAGCAAATGATTATATCTGTTACAAAAACCTTACAGCACTGGTGAGATCAATTTTAGTGAAATTTGCCCAAAAAATTGCAATGAAATTGGCTGTTTTTTACCCGTTATTTCTCGGCAAAATTTGCCGCAAAATTTCTTGCGAAATTGGCCAATTTTTTTGCAAATTTGCCCCAAAAAATCTTGAGAAATTTGACTTTTTTCCACAATCTATCAGAAGCCTTGATTACCTGTGAGAGAGCCCCTGTCCTAAACAACCCTTCCTCTAAGCGACCTATCAATCGTAGGTTTTTCACTGTTTTTTTTTACAGTAGATTTCAACCTACCCTCTTGGATGGGCTTCAAGCTCATTCAACACCGTATGATCACAGTACTCAAACACCATGTGGATTTTGTGCTTTCTTCTAAATACCTCCAGTAGGTTTACAAGATTTGGATGCCGTAAGTTCTAATAAGGAAATAAAAAAGAGATTTTTATTTCCCCTTGAAATATTGTGACACAGGAGAATAAATTTCAACCAAAACTATAAGAAGTGAACTAGATGCTTTGACAACCATGGATTAATTATTGATTGACAGCAACTGTTCATTTAAGGACCTACTGTACCACTACCAAGTACAACTGTAGAATTTCTGGGGTTATATATGTTCAATTTAAAACCTATAATCCTTTATTTGCTTTGTGTAGCAAAAAAAACATCAAGAATTAATCCTCATTGGCAAGGTGAAGTAAATGTAAAATAGATGAGTAGACTTAACTCAGCTTAAATTCTTTTGCAGAAAAATTCTACTGGATTTTCACAGCTTAACATTCCTTCCCTTGGCAGGCTACAGGTTTAGTACAGGTTTCAAAGTGCCAGCAACCAGCAAACAAGGGAAGAAATTGATGTAAGGTAATAAAATTTCTGACAAGAGAAACAGACTTCCACCTAGAAGTAAACTTATAAATTATTAAGATGCTCTACCAATTAACACGTACAAATCAATTCACCAGGAGAAGGAAGAAAATTTCAGCTCATACCTTGAGCATTCCAACTTCTCGCATCGCGATTTTCCTGATCATCGGATCATCTTCGGACTCGACAAATTTTTTGATCGCCACGATCTGTCCATTTTCTTTATTTCTGCATTTGAAGACCACTCCATAGGATCCCTCACCGATTTTCCCCAGTTTTTCAAATTTATTCATTTGTGAAACTCCGATCTCCTCGGCGAGCTGTTGAGCTCGCCTGTAGTATCAGTAAAATATTATCAACCAAACGAAGTCACAAAGATAAGACTTTAAACGAAGGAGGACGCAGATTGTCCTATATCAAAGGTAGAAACAAAACCAATTAATGAACGGATACGATTCTCTTTTGCGTTTCTAAGCGGCGCAATCAACACAAAAACACAAAAACATATCGCGCCATAATAAACTGTAATCCTTGGACAACAGCGAGTACTCGACTTACTCTTTTTCACAAAGCCACTCATCAATTCGCGCCGAATAACGCGTCCTCACCCAAGATCTCCCATCATTTGAACAACAAAGGAACGGAGCCCGTTACTTGGATGAAATCCAACTCGTTACATACAAGGAATATACCAATATATCATCACGAACTTTCATTTAGCAACTTCAATCAAGGAATAGTGTCGTGACGCAAAGATCTCAAAGCGCGGCTCCTTATTGGGAAGTCGCCATGACAGCAAGTCACGTGCTTTAAATTTAAAGGTCCGCAAGAGGCTTTGCACACACAAAATTCAAACAATTTCATTTTTTTTAGAATCTTCGATCTTGCCAGGGTTACGTCAATCCACTTTAAAACATTTGTCATTTTTCTGTTCGAGTCAAAGCCGGGTCAAAAAGCAATATAATATATTAACCAAAACTGTAGCAAAACGGTTTTTTTTAACTTTTGATAACAATCCATAAACGCCAAGAACGTAGTTTTTCGTTAAAACTATTAAATCAACTTCTTCCCCAATGGTTCATTTAATTCCTCTTTACAATGTTCCTTTTTTTTACCACGCGCAAACCATTGAATGTCAGCTTAAGGCGTTTTGCGTGTTTATTACTATTAAAAGTGATAACGGATTGATCGTTTTATGGCAAAACTAAACGAAGTACTTGAAAAGGATCTGGATTGCCTTGAATTAGATTTGAATTCCGTCTCTTACATCTACAAATATCAGTCCTTCAGGTAAAACTGTTTTAGACTGATCGAAGCAGACGGTACATGACATTCCACCTCTTCGTTTCGACCGACCACACCTTGCATCGCGCCAGATTCGAGCAAGGAATCAACAAATGCACGTATAGGCTCGATGTTACGAGAAACGAGAAAGCACAGCGATCTTTCATTGTGTATTAAATCATTGAGATTATTTTCGGACAATTCTACTGAGCCCATTCTGTTTATTTAAAAACTTCCTTTTGATCCACGAAACTTAACATGCACCTGTCAGGTGACCTGCTGTGGGTTAATGAAACCACAAGCAGCTATAGCCCAATTATTGACGCGAAACTTTTGTCAAAAGTGTTCGCCATTGTTTTTAAAACCACGCTTGACCTCAAAACAAATCACTTTATTTACGCCAACGCCTTGAAGTGTGTATTTTCGCTGTAAAGAATCGTAGGCGGCGAACGTAATCGAAGTGATCTATTTTGCAAAATGGGTTACATGACAAATATGTTTATTTCTCGGGTAGATCACAACCTCATTTGTGGGATATGTACAGGAGTGTTTAAGAAACCAGTAGTGACGCATTGCGGACATACATACTGTGAAGAATGTATCAAACTTTGGGTGACTGACGCGTACGCTAAAAAGGAGAAAACTTGCCCCGAATGTCGGCAGGAAGTGAGTCTCCCTGGAACCGCGCCTGTATTAGCGTTGAGAGGAGTGATTGAAGGGCTTTCGGTCGAGTGCCAGAACTCCGCCAATGGCTGTCAAATGGTTTTGAGACTAGGTGATATGGAAAGCCATTTAAAGAACTGTGGCTACACTCTCGTCAAGTGCTGCAGTTGTCTTGAGATGATTCCACAAATTCAACTGCACCAGCACCAAAGCAAGTGTAAAGTTGGTCATGAAAGCTCGTTCGATAGTCATCTTAAAACGGAAATAGCAATGTTGCAAAACGAATTGGCCAAGACTAAGAAATCCCTACAAATAGCCGAGGAGACGATAAAAAAACTTCAGCGCAACTTACGAGATTTGAGAGTCAAAACACGAATCAGGCCAATCAGAGCAAACGAGGAACTTCATCCGGCCTGGGATTCAGATTACGGGTACGGATATTCGCCTCGGAGTGTCATCGAACTGGCTAGTTTTATTTCCCGGTTTCTCTTCCAAAGACCTCCCTACGTAGACCCCCAACGAATTTTCACTTGTCTGAATCGTTGCTATGACTACTATCGTAATTCCGCGGCATTTTGGCAAGATGTTCATATGCTTCTTGCGACAGCTGCTGCCAGCGATTGGTTCACGGATCAACAGCGGGAAGTGCTGATTTCGTGGCTAAAAAACCTAGCACGAGAAAAGCTTCTTCTTATCTGAGTCGGTTCGGCAATAATTGCAATCCTTTCAGCGGAGTTTTAGTAGCTTCCATTTAAACCGATTTTAAAGCATTAAAGTCGCTTTAAATGAATCTTGTTCGGAACTGCATGGTAAAACCGCTGTCGATAATGAGTGAACTTAGTATGGAAATTAAAACTAATCTTTCGCCCGCTCTGATTGGCTATTGTTTATATTCAAATGTTGTGTTAGAGCATTGTACGTTTGAACCTTCATAATTGGAGCTTGGGCTCTGTACACAACTAAGTTTTTACAGATTTTGCTCCTAAAAAAGCGGCATTTAATTTCATTCTATCGGCACTGTCCAAATTTTTTCATCAATTATGCTTTTTTGGAAAACATGCTAAAGTTATAGTAGCTAAAATCTTTGTGTTTTAGACCATTATAAAATTTCACTCTAATTATATATGGCTCTTGTTATGCGACATAGACCAGCACGTGGAGATTCCTGGGTCACTTCAAGTCGCATCCAGATCCCTATGCGGGCGGTGTCTTCAAGCGCAAATGGCAACTGATAAAGATTGACCCCATCTAGTATCCAACGTATAAACAAACTAAATCAGCAGACAAGTGAATTGAGCAATAACACTGCTAATATCATAGGTGACGAATTACTCCTTAATTTTGGCGCGAAATTTCAGCGTTAATTTGTAATTTCACATGTGAAATTACTAAATTGCCATGGCAACCTGCCGTACGTTGGCGACGAAGTTTTAAAATGTCATGAATGAAGATGCCAGGGCATAAAAAGACGTTTTAGAAAACCTGAACACACGAAAGAGCACATCAAGAAGGATTCTTAGAGGTGTGTTGTCGAAAAATTCTGAAAACTTAAGCCAAATTTCAGCTCTAAACGTTTGAGAGAGTGGAGTTCACGATCGATCGATACGATCCAGGATAAACAAGTCAAAAATCCTCGATTGCTAAGGTAATTTGTCACCCATGATATTAATAGGTAATCAAATGGTGTGCTCGTCAAATTATTCCCTAATTTCACTCGTCACCATTTGATTACGCATACTAATATGCTTCTCGCCACAAAACAAGCTAAATTTGCTGATTTTATATGCTGGCAGTGCTTCAGTTTCAAAATTAAAGAATTTAATTAAAAACATGGCGAGTGAAAATGTCTGCTTCTTATAACCGATAACAGCATGTAACAAATTGTGGTGGCACAATCTGTCAAAGCCTACGCACAATTCCCAACTCAGGGTAACGAGGCACGCAAGGTATCGTGGGAAGGGTTTATCCCAGGGCTCCGCGTTTCCTGTTTTCGCGCTGTAAGTGGCGCTTAGGGACCAGCAGGGCACAACTTGCTTCATAGAGAATTTTGTTTCGTATTTTGCCCAACACGCCACGAATTTTTACCAAACGTTTCTAACAAAAAGACTGAAAAAAAAATTGAAGGAAAGAATGGAACCAAAACGAAAAATAGGTAGTTTAGCTGCGATTCCCCTTCGCAGGCCGTGGACATTTTTTTCAATCTATAATTAAAAAAGCCCAAATCTACCCGGTAAATCCGATGCTAAATAGATACTTATTAGTTGCTGCATTAAGAATTGGCTCTAATGAAGGCAAAACCAGACAAATGGTTGCCTTCGGAGAGCAGATCCTTTTTCGGCTCTTGCTTCACCCGCCGAGAAAATGAGGGAAGCAGACACTTTTTTCGGCTCCTGTTTCCTCCGCCGAGAAAATGAAGGGAGCAGACGCTTTTAAAGGAAAGATATCGTTGCCAATAGCACACTGGAAAGGTTCCACCGGTCATAACGAAATTATATGCAAAGGCCATGGGACCTTGACGCCTACAGAGGAATATTAAAACTATATTCGTCGTTTTTCTATTAAGCTGTGGGATTTTTTCAGAGACTAGGCTTTGGGCTTTTAAAAAATTAAATATTATTCATCCTTCGTTATAAACCTGCAAGTCCGTTATTAGTTGTAAAACCAGCATTCTCATAATATTTGTTACCATAGAAATGTGTCTTTTTCGATAACAATTAGTTGATATATAACTCAGCTTGAATTGAAAACGATCCGCATCGCAAGAATACAATGAAGCCAATTTGAAGCTTAAACGATGCAATGTTTCATGAAAAGGACAGTACTCTTCGTTTGGTCCGGATTTGGCATTTTTTTCTTGATCGCTCAAATAGGAATTTTTCACGTTACTCTTCCATACGATGACAACAGTATCACTAGCAGAACTGGGGTAAAGACTCTGCTAAAGAAATTCCCCAAAATTCCCTATCTGGAAAGAGGTAAGCGGTTTCAATTTCTTCCTTTATCTGAACTGGAAACAATTGCTGACGAGTTCAAATTGAATTTGTCGTGCATTATTATTTGATATTTGTGAGCTCAAAAGAACCGTCACCTTTATTAGGCCAATTATTTATACTTTAGAGCAAAAACGAAACGCCTACATATGGAACATTTATCGATTAATCCATTCGACAATTTATTGACACTGTATCTAATTTTGTTGCCGCGGGTCAATAGCCCATTTTACAGTTCTGGGCTTGGTGTCCTAGCCTTTGAGTGAACGTAAGGCTGAGGTTGACCTCGTTTTGATACAAAACTCCTTCCTTCCCTAATGAAAATTTTGGAAATACTAGTTAGCTTAGCAACAACATGATTTACATAATAAAGGAGCAGCAATAGTATCAAAACAAGGTCAACTCCATCCTCGTTTCCAGCTGTAACTGTAAATGGGCTATTCCAAACGTCCTCAGGCAGCCACTTCTTGGGTCGGATACGTATTTGTCACCCGGCCAGGTGTCAACAACAACAAGAGAAAAACAGTCTTTATTCTCATTCTCTCTGTCCGGGTTTGAGGTATTTTTTCATCGTTAACAAATTCCACATTTTCCCGAACTATAAAATATATAGCATAAAAATTTGACTTGAGAGGGCCTCAAATGTATGAATTAGTACACATACACATGCTGTTAAACCTAAGAAAGATTAGAGAATCCAAAATGAATTGGGTACCGTTTTATCAAATCCTTTTTGGATCTTTATACGTTGCTAGGAAACTGCCCACCTACCCCTCCCCTGAGCCAACATCAACACTTACCTCTCACAATAGGATTGTGACCATTTGCTTGTTTTTGTTTTTTTTTTTTACCACTTTTTCTAAACACGGAAAAGGCTCGGAGGCAGTCCACCTTTAGTCAAAAAGGAAGATTAACCCTCGTTCCTCCCTCCCAGGGTTCTCTTTCTCCCAGTTCTTTCTTTTGTTTTTTATTTTTTTTCTCTTCTCTTTCTTTTTAACTGTTTTCGAAATTGGTCCTTTGTTTTTTAATCAAAACTTGTGGAGCTGACTCTGTTTCGCTCATTCGTCTACGGCGTTTCTGCGTTGGTGCGATTTTCAGTTCTTTTCAAAGAAATATTATCTTTTCCCCCTGGGTGGGGCAGGAATTTGGGGGTTGCATATAATTGCGACCATCTTGGATTCCTAGCCTGCAGTTAGACAGTTAACACTGACGTCAACAAAACCAAAAAAAAGGAGTCTTTTATGTTAACCGAAGCTCAAGCATGGTCAAACCGGCAACAAAAATGTGCAACTTGATTAGCGTTTGCAACATTGCTGCAAAACGATTGGACAGCGATGTTGCGCGTTTTGCAATAAGTGACGTAAACCCCGTGTCTGTATTCACGCAACTGGCCAACAACCTAATTGTTCCACGAGAGGTTTCAACGTGGGTGGTAAAACGCGCAACTTTGCAACTTTTCCAACTCGTTTTGAAGCAATTTTGCGGCAAAAAAAGTTGCGCGTTTTTGTTTTGTTTCCCATTTTACAGTGGCCACGGTACAGGGTAGTAAAGGAATAAAATAGTGAGTGTGAAATAAAGAATTCGAAGAAAAAAAAAGGCTAAAGGCTAACTAGGCAATGGCTACAGAGACAACATCTAAACTTTTCAACAAAATGTCAAGACTGAGGTCAATAATCGGTGATTATATTCGCAACCTTATCAAAATTGTGAGCGCTATACACTCTTGCCTTGGTCATGGGACTGGGTACTAATTGGAAAGAGCGCCTCTCGGGCCAAGCTAATGCGAAACCTTTAATTTCTTGTGAAAATGAGTTTCATTTGCTAATTAAAAAAAACCTTTTTTATTAAAGGCACTTGCTCTCGTCTTAATACAGAGGTTAAGGCAACTCACCGTGGCCTGGCCTATTGGATAAAAAACAACAATAACAAAAAACGGGCAAACAAATAGCAAAAAACAATAATCAGTTCAGACCTACGTGATAACTTGACTAGAGAAACACTGGCGAACCTTCAATAGATTAATAATGAGCTGTAACCATAGATATATGGTCAATTTTAGAAATATCTTTATTGTTTTCCTCAAAACAACGCCCGTAGTTACAAATGACTGTCAAAATGACTTGGCATTAATAGATACCCTCTGAAATGAAAGCCAGAAGGATCTTCTCGAGCAAAACTGTAATTTTCATTTGGTCTGTTCTTGCCCTGTTCTTCTTCACAACTCAAATAAGTATTTTCAATATAACGTCCCGTGTAGAGGAAAAAAAGGTACCTTTTAAGGCTCAAAAAAGCTTTGCGGCGAAGATACAAGCACAAATATTTTTCAAAGGTAAGCGAGAATCTTTTATTTTAAACGTAGTATGTCAATATCAGTTGCCCTTTTTGTCTTTCCTATCTATTTGGATGTAAAATACATCATTTATCCATACGAGTTCTTCGATGCTGCATTTCATATCCTGTCGTGTGATCGACGTGTAATTTACTAGGCGCATTGTGTTTAAAAAATGAACACTAAGTCTCTTACAGTTTTATTTTTTTTTAATATCCATCATTAAAGTGAATTTGAATAACCCGTTTCTTATGTGCTGCAGCGCACAATATTGCCGTGACCAGCTTTTGTGTTCACGGGAAATTCACGTTGGAATGTACTGCACTTTTCCAAAACAAATGGTACTTATCTAAACCAAGAATATTCTGTACGAGGCAAAAGTAGTACTTTTAAATATTTTTGTCTTTTCGCTGATTTTTGCGATCTTTTCAGTTTACCACAGCCGGACGAAAATTGCGGCAACAGTTGTTTAACAATTTTCAGTTAGTGAGGAAAAATCCAGCGGTTGCGTCGTTCTTTTCCCAGTATTTGCACATTTGTTTGGGAGAAACACTGGTGAAAGTCCATCGTCCTGTGTAAAATCAGCAACCGACATGCATGCATGATTAAGGGTGTATTCCTTTCGGTGAATCCAAAAACGGTTTTAGATCCTAAAACGGATTTCGCTTTCCTTTCGGCAAATCCAAATCCGGATTTTTGATCTGGTGAATCCTTTCTGAAAAAGGATCTATTGGATTTAAAATCCGAAGAATCCAAATCCAGATTAACGGATTAGTGACCTACGCTGTTCCATTCACAGTGGATTCGAAATTAGTCAGACGATATTTACCCGTAGCGTTATTTCCAATTGAAGTATTCCTGCATGTACAGTTTCCTAGTTGCTGCCATTTGTCGTAAAAAATCAGAAAACGCTGGGAGATTGTTCCTGATACAGTAAAATATCCATGTACTTAAACCATTGGTCGCTAAAGATTACTTTAAAATACAAATAAGTTAAAGGGACAAATGAACTGCTAGCTTTCTACAAACTCGTTTGTAGACGGGATAGGCACTCGATCGTGTTACATAAAAAATCGAGATACGAAACTGGATCAAACTGAGCCGACAACCTTTACATAATTTTTCAACTTTAACGCGCTTCTTTCTTGATCTGTTTATGTTCTATCGTCGCTATTCGAACTGCCGACCACAAAATTCTGCACGACATAGTCGCAAAATTTATCTAACAGTTGAAAACACGTCATTTCTTGAGAAGATATCATGCATTTTACACGAGTTTGCGAAAGGTAGTTACCAAGGTTACACACCCAATTTCGGATTTCACGTTCCTTCCGAACGCGAAATCCGGCAAATCTAGGATTAAAAATCGGTTTTTGGATTCGCCGAAAGGAACACACCTTAAGAATTTGTAGCAGTGGTTTTAGTTTGGAGCATGCCTTCTGCTACGCACACTATATCCGGTATGATTTTCGCGGCGCCGCAGAACTATCCAGTGTTGCGTGAACATAGCTTAGTAGAATTAGTTTCTATGTAATTGCATTAATATGAAAATAAAGGTTAAACTGTATTGCAGCAAACCGTACAAAAATTGACGGGTTATTTATTTCAGATTTAGTTTCCTTGAAAACCCTATTATTGCTCCATCTACCCTTTTCTTTCCTACTAACTTTTACATTTCTCCAAACGCAGATGCAAAAAACAACCATAGTGAAGGCTTAATCACGTGTTCCATTCCAAGGAACCATTTGTTTCCTTTATGCGAATTTAAAATACAGGTATGGAGGCCTCTATATCAAAGTTTCGATAGTGTAAGGGGTGCAAGGGAATGGAAGGCTTGATTTGCTCAGGAACATCTCAAACACCCTGCTCGCCTCATCTTTTCTTCTTGTATGAGGGCATTCTTGGGTAAAAGTATGTATAATATAGTAGCCTTTTAGCTTGAGTTAAGTCTGGTCCTGTCATCCTGGTGGGGAGGGGGGCGGGAAAAGGGGTACTCAACCAAGGTTTTTATCGTAAGGCTCCGCCCCGAGGTCCAACCTCGTACTCTTCTATATACCATTTTTAGCAGGAAAGGTACCCCTTTCGTATACCTTCTATTGACAACTGGGCACCCCCTTCACATACCTAGTTTAGAACTTTGTATCCCTTCAAACTACTATAAATGCACCTTCTTTAAAAGATGAATAGACCACAAAACTAGAACATTTTCCACAGCCATAAAATGCATTTGTTACCCCTTATGGGCTTTTCAAGACTGAAGAGAACAAATTTCCCTACCCTTTTATATACTTCAACTAGTAAAATCCCTACCCTTTTATATATCTGAAGCCAGAAAACGGTACCTCTTTCGGGCGGAGCCTTCCTGTATAGGCCATTATAGTGAGTAACTCTCCCCCGGGGCTCCAAGAGTATTCAGGGATCGTGAAAACTGCTGTGAAAGATGCGGAAGGTGTGGGGTTGGGTGGATGGGAGGTGTGCCACAACCCCCTCCCTTCTCCTACCCTGGGTACTATAGGTTAAAGCCTCTGGCACCCAGGGCACCCTTCTCCAGATCACGCGAGTCTAATTTTTTGCCTGGCTTGTTTTCGCGACATCCCTACTATCTTACCGCCTGGCACAGGCTATAGTACTGTAAGCGAGAATTACTGAGTAATAATAATTCTGGGAAAAATTGTTCCCATGCACGTGACATGCTTATGACCTCTGAATTGCTGTATCTCTAGACTTTTTTAAGAGGCTAATTTTAGACAACCCACTTTCCTTCAAAAAATGCTGGTGTTACACCCTCGTATGGTATAAAATTAATGTATATGCTTTGAATTAAGGCAAAATACCTGTTCTTTCAGGAATTTCACACGAAGTGGAACCAAAACTGCCATGGGGAGAAATACAAAGTTGATCCAAAAAACATTTGTTCTGTTATTCAGTATTTGAGCGAGGTAAGGCATCTACTCCGCACCTTTTCGTTCTAAGGATTTCCTATGATTTTAGTGGGTGAATTTGGAGAACGTACGAAACTCACCAAGTGAGTCACATCGATTGTTATTGTTGATTTTCAGAGAGAGGCCTGGTGCCCAGTCTTGCCATGGAGAAGTGGTCACCACTCCTTGGACGTTTCAAATGGACCACCGAAAAAGGTGAAGCAACATAATTTAAGGGCAGTGAATTAACTAAGTTCACACCATTATTTCTAAAGTTGCAAAATTCGTACCAAACTACAGTGGAGGAGTGAAGTATGGGGACTGCTTAACATGCTGTTAGTAAAAACTGGATTTTTCCCCCTCTTTTGGCTTCTCGCTCTCCCAAACAAAGTAAAAGATAAAGTATTTTATGGCACAAAATAAATGGGGCGGGGGATCAAAACAAAACCGAAGCCAATCAAAACTTTTCCTCATTTTGCTCAAATGTCCAAGTTTTTTCGCCTCCTCTGTGGCTCTTTCTTGGACTTAACTCATGCAAACGTTTCCTTAAAATGTTACGTACTTGCCAAAAATATTGTCTATGACATTTCTGATTTTTGTTTCGAAGGCTACAATTCAAACCGATCTCACTGGGCTTCTTGATAAGTTTAAAGGAGAAAGGTTTACCTGGATACGGAACAGAATTCTTGGAACATGGCAGCATTGGATGCGGGCTGTTGGAGAGCTACAACTAAAGCCTAGCTTTTCTGAAAGGAAACAAAAAAAGGTATATAATAAACGCTATTCTTCTGGCCCTTACCGTAGAAACGCGCATAAAGCCTACAACGTGTGAGCAAAGCGGAAGTAAAAACAACCGGAAGCGAGACTAATACTTTTTGTGATACCATCTCTGTCAGTAGTGTCTTAGGCTCCCTTTTTAAAGTTGCCATGGAAACTCATTGCAAAGTGAAACTTAATTAGCATCGATAACGTCACAAGTCATAGTTTAATAATGAACACTAAGCCGTTATACCTAATTAAAGGTCTTTTTGCCAAATTTGTTGGCCATGGTTCGTCTTTCAGATCCTTTTGTACCTGGCTGGTATGGGAGAGCACAAGTTCTTCTTAGACGGCGCGTTTATGGGAGGGCCGTTAGGTGAACTGGTCCAATGGTGCGACCTGATAAGTGCCCTGTACATTTTAGGCCATGACCTCACTATAGGTTTTCAAGTGGGAGATATTCCAAGGTAAAAAAAGCAGTAGAAAACAAAACCATCGGACATGAGTTATAAAATATCCGACGAAACGCGCGGGAAGAGTGGTCAGAACGATATTTCATGAAATTCCTCGAGCGTTAATAATGCACGTACGCTGAAACATGATTTATTGATTAACTAAAAAAGAAATTTCCAAAAATTCTCCTGCATTTCTGGGATATAATCACTTCCCATTTGTTAAGAACAATTGAAAAGTGCGACAAGTTTTCGCCCGTGGTTCGACCTACTTCCTTAAACCACTCAAAAATACACGTTTCGACTTTTTTTTCCCCCTTAATGACACGATTCAGAAGAATCCATCGATGCAATGCTTTCTTGTCAGAGTCACTAAGAGTGACTATATGAGGTGTTTGTGCAACAGTTTTGAGCGTTACTATCAAATCTTACTTAAGACTCAGGGATCTTCCTAATTAAAAAACTAGTGATCATTTAGGTAACCGATTTTAATGTTTTCTGGTTTTGTTCCCAGTCTCCTAGTTAATCCGGCTTCTGATGGCTGCGTTCGTGAAACGTTAACCGATGGATTGGATCTTATTTTTACTGATATCATGGGAGTCTTGATAATAGCAGAGCGTAGTGGACCGGATTATTCGCTGCACAAGTTTGTATTTCTTTGAGTTATTTGCCATAGACATTATCTTGTCTAGTCCCTGCATGGGGTCTTTACAGACCTTCCTGGTCGATGCATTGCGGTTACGTTTTCCGAGACGAACGGCGAGACAAATTCGCTGGACAACTGACGAGGCCCGAAACACATAGGCCGCGCAGAATAAGGACTAGGCAGCATAAGACAGAGCTTTAGATTCTAAGACGAGGACGACTACGAAAACGAGATTTTCCCACTACTAATTAAGTAGTTCGCGTGTGCGAACCAACGCCATTTTGGCGGAAAAATGTGATAGCCATCGTCATTCTACGTGTTTTAGCGAGAATGTCGTAGTGGCAAAAACAAGTTATCAAATGTTAGAGATTTTATCATTTAGCGAGGATTAAGCAAGCTATCTCGTTAACATATTGATTTGAAGGTTGACAAAAAGTATCGATCTTATGGTTATCCCGGTAAACTACTTGCCAGTTAAAGGCAAGACACCTTCTCCAATTCCACCTTCTTCATAAACGAAGTTTTTTATTGATAACAGGTGTAAGATGCGTGTGTTAGACTCTTTTGGAACAGATGCAGAGTTTAACTACAAACATTACAAGGGGAAGATTCCTGGTGGTAGGTCACCCTGGGGAGATATCGACCTTCAACTACGTCAGTTTATGACCATGTATCGTAAGTACCTTAAAAAGGATCTAAAAGTTTTGAAAGTACAAAAGGTACTCACTACTACGCTGTATTGGAAGGGTCTAGCTGAGGTTTCCTGCATTGGTAACCTCTGCCCCCACCCTTAATAATGTTGCATGGTTGTTATTGTGGAATTAGAGTCAGAATTAATTGGCAGTTCTTTCCTGTAGCCCATAGTCCAGATAACTCCTTTCTTGGTTTTGCCGTCCCACAAAGAGCTAAAAAAGTCAAAGGACCCTTGCAGAAGACAAAAACGAGAAAAGCAGCTTTAGTTTATGGCAAAGATCCCCAGTTCTGGGAGGTAAGTATGACTTGTTGAATCACTATGAGTATTTTATCCTTTTCGTTATCTAAATTGCTTGAGACGTTGTCGCGAATAAACGTATCTCATGAAATTATTTTTCCATTTTTGTCAACATTTTTAGGGGCATGGAGACTACATTAATGCAGTGAAGACTTATTTTAACGAAGTTCACGCAACGTTGGGAGGTACTAAGGTACGTAGGCAAGGCCCCGTTCACAATTATACATCTTCCAAATCGTCTGAGGTTAAACTAACTTTTTCGTTTTAAGTCAGTATTTTGTGGCTAATGAGTTATAACCACCGTCTAATTTCACAATTTACTATACCAAACACGACGTGAACTGTTTCATCTGATATCCAAACACCGAGAAGAAATATACGAAACACGAGAGGGAGTGTTTCATCCGATATCCAAACACTGAGAAGTAATACATCAAACACAAGAAGAAGTGTTTCATCTCGTATCCAAACGCCGGGAAGTAATATGTCCAACAAGAGTGGAAGCATTTTATCTGATCTCCAGACTCCGAGAATAGATATCACTTTAATGAGAAGGGATGTTTTCTCTGATATAAAAACATCGAGTATTAATGTGTCAAACGCGTGACGGAGTGTTTTATCCGGTGTCCAGACACCAATAAGTAAAATATCACCCACGTTTTTAGATAACTAAAAGCTATGATTAGACATGCCTGCACTTTCATAAAGATTCAACAATTTTCTCTTTGTGCTTTTATTTTCCACAGGAAAGTCGAAAGAAATTCCGTGTTCCTGAATATGTCATCAATCACGGGATTGTAAATATAACAACATTGATAGATTTATTAGACTCCAGTAAGGTAATTCATCTGTCGTTAATTTCATTCGGAACTCTGAGCATCTTCAGAACTCGGTTTTCTCTAAACTGAAATTGAAAAACTTGAAACTGGTTTGCCTGGCTTCTTTTTCAGGTGTTTGTGGGTCTTGGCCAACCCTATGAAGGACCAGCAGCCCTTGAGGCCTTGGCTAATGGATGTTTCTATATTAATCCTAAGGTATAGTAAAGAGATAATGGCATCCTTACCTCTGTGTTAAGGTCAATTAGGATTACAATGATTGTGACGTTGGCGTTGATGATGATGATGATGATGATGATGACGTAACGTTTACGATGATGATGTTAATGATAATGATTGTGACGTTGGCGTTGATGATGATGATGATGATGATGATGAAAAATGATGACGTAACGTTTACGATGATTATGTTAATGATAATGATGATGATGATGATGATGATTGGTGATTAATGAGCATAAATCACCAGACTAAGCCAAGACATATCAAAGGCGGGTTGCTGTAGAAGCAAGTGCCAGTCTCATGAATGATAGGCTCTGGATCAGCAGAAGTTATTTTCTTTCCAGTTTGAAAACGGTAACAGACCAGATAAGTGATGTAGGTCTTCCTCAGAAAAAGGGCAGACTAAATGTTTTATTTCTTTTCTGAATCGATGCTCGATTTTTGCTTTTCAGTACGTGCCACCTCTCGATCGCACAAACTCAAACTTTTTCGCCGGAAAACCCTTTAACAGAAAGGTAACTAGTTACTGTTTCACCCGTGAAATACGTACTACTTTGGAGACGTGTTAAAGTTGTACTTTTGTTTCATTTAGACTCATTTCATCCCATTAGGGAAAGGAAGTGAGTGCATGGCATGATATAATGGTCACGTTTTGGTATTAAATTTGAATGAGTTCATAAAACCAGAACTACAATTACAATATATCTTATCTAACTTTTAACATCGATCATTTTCAATCACTCAGATTACATCTCAAAATCCGTACGCGGAGGTGTTTGTTGGTAAACCTTTCGTTCAGACAGTGGATATCCATAATTTAACAGAGGTGGAAGAAGCTTTGAAGGAAATCATTAGTGCAGAAGTAAGGAGGCACTTGCTTTTTATCTTTTTTTCTATGTTGAATCTATTTTTTTTTACTTTTTCAAAAGTTGCAAGACATACAGCATGTTTTCATATTTTGTTATGTCGCCCATAATGGACTGTAATGAAAGCAAACCAGTTGGTCTACTGAACTATTCTTTTGGGAAATGAAATGCTGTGATGGAAAAGAACTGAGTTGTAGAACCATGGTAAATTGCAGGCAAAGGGCTTTCATTAAAATTGTGAAGCCATTATTGTTTTTGTTCTTCTGTTTGGTTGAGAAGGGACAGGGTCGAAGCATGGAGGTCGGCATAGAAAAGAGAAGTCTTTACGTCACGTTGCCATGGTAGCAAAATTTCTGGATCTCAACAAACTATATTCCTGCAAAGGTGGAAGGAAAAACGAAAAAGTCTACATGTATGACTTTCCTGTACATGATTACACTCACGGAACGAAATGGTAGCCCATGCTTTTCATCCACCGTTCGACAATCGGCAAATGGCAGTCTTTGTCAAGAAAGATTGTTGAGGTACACAAATTTTGCTACCATGGTAACATGACGTCACACTTCTCCTCTCTACTTTACATCATTTGAGGCTGTCCCATAGCGGGGCGATAAAGAGTTCAGTCCTCGCTTGCTCAAAACTGCTCTGCTCTGCTCTGCTCTGCACTGCTCTGCTCTGAACTTAAAATTACACCTGATTTACATTTCAGGAAGAGCCTCATCTACCATATGAATTTACTCATGCTGGAATGCTGGAAAGAATTAATGCTTATGTTGAAAATCAGGTATACATAACGTTCTCAAAAGTGATAAATTACTTTCTGTCCTTCATTCTTCAGGCAAGTGGAAAACTTCACATCTAAATCCAAATATTTCCATTCGTTATCTAAGTGCGGTGCACAATTCTTGTCAGAACCTGGAAACGAGTTAACCAAGCTTTAAGCTTTTACGTTACTGGAAAGAAAAGGGGAACCGGCGAGACTACGACTTGAAAGACGAGAAAGCGTAATAAAGGAAGAACTGAATACCGGATTTTTATGCCTTTTACAGTAAGAAAAAAGATAAGATATCAAGAAAATCATCTTATTTTCAACAGGACTTCTGCAAGCCATCGAGATGGCCGCCGTTGAGTGAATTGAAGATGACGCTCGGAGGGGTGGGTGAATCGTGTCTTGAGACCTGCCACAAGAAAAAGCTGATATGCGAACCACAATTCTTTGTGTCCTTAAATACAAAAGCAACACTTCTTGCAAGGTAACTGTAGCGCTGCTAAGCATCTTTGACTTTAAGAGGTTTATTATATAGAGAAAATTCCAGACCATTTTTAGTATAGAAAACCGCCGTAGAGTTCTGTCAGGAATAGCCCATGTTCGATATATTGAAATTCTGACATGACACCGAGGCTTTAGCGTCAAAATTGCAAATTTTTCAAGAATTCATTGTCTAGCAATTCTCAAAAGAGACTTGAGCACAAAGAAAACCAAACCAAATCTAGAAAAATGACCAGAAAATCCCGGAGTCATGTTAGAATTTTAATATATCGAACGTGGGCTACAGTAACATGCTTTAATCGTTTAATCATGGCCACCCTTACACTCAGTAACAGCACATTTCGTGCGGTCTCTCGATTTTTATAAGTCCTGCATGCAGGTCCCGGATGCGAGTCACGGAAAGCCGCTGTACACTACACCATTGCCGTGATTGGAGATTATCCGTTTGTTTTTTCCCCTGACGCTCCTAGAACTAATGAATTAAAGTACGTACAGACATCAAACTTGACTCTATCTCAGTCTATAATGAACTTAGTGAAAATTCCTTTTCTTTTTCATTTTAGGGCTGGTTTTGAGTGTGGATCTATCGAATCCTTCGAAAGCCTAGTGGCACCATCATTGAACACAACAAACAACATCTGTCTACTACAGAGCCAGCCATTGCTCTTCAGTTGCCGAGCAGCCAGGCCTGGTGTGGTCCGAGTCTGTCCCTGTCGTTCGTACCGCGTAGAACAAGTGGCTTTGTGTGAAACATGTTAGCGTTCACCTATAGAGTGTTTTACTCACGTGGCCAGCATCAATGCAAATTTATTGAAACCAAATAAGGCGTTTCCATAACAAAAGAGCTCAATT
Source organism: Porites lobata (assembly GCA_942486035.1). Taxonomy (NCBI): domain Eukaryota; kingdom Metazoa; phylum Cnidaria; class Anthozoa; order Scleractinia; family Poritidae; genus Porites; species Porites lobata. The sequence continues at coordinate 1,642,893 of CALNXK010000033.1, forward strand.
CCCACGAGATTTGTTTGAAAAACCAAGTCACCAACATGGCCGCCGTTCCATTGTTTTCGGACACCAATATGGCCGCCATGGCGTCATGTGAAGACGATCTATAGATTGGAGGTGTGCTATAATTTGGGCCTTAATGTACGATCGTTTCCTAAGAAAAGAGTAGGCATGAGGCCGAAAAGCTAAACCCTCTCTGTTTATGACTCGTGACAAACTGACAAATGTATATAGTTTGCTGCTATCTTCAATTTAAAGAAAATGTCGAGCTTGCCTCAACGTAAGTATATATTTCCAAACAAGCAACACCGTTTCAGAAAACAAGGTGCTTCTATTAGTTCCTTGACGGTTGACATGACGAGATGTAAGAACAGAACAGGCCGAAATTAAATTAAGATTTTTTATACAAATAAACTTTATTTTGACTGCGATTAGTTATTATAATTATCCCAATTAAAAAAAAATACTGGTTAAAATTACTGAAAAGAAATAGAGAAATCAGGGGCACCCAACGACAATTTTCGGAAAAATATCTGTTCGGAAGACGATTTGAGATCTAGAATTTTCAGAACATTTGCTGTAAAATTTCTTGCTTGCCTGCCTCTCCTAGGATTTTTGAACATCTAAAAAATGGTATAATTGCCTATTTCTAACGGATTTTTACCCTAAAAAGCTCACCTAGAATTTTCGGGAGCCTTTTTTCTGGCTGAAATTTTCGAAAAGGTAAGTTTTGATCCCTATAATTTTCGGATCACTAGACTTTCAGCTAGGAAATCCGTACAGATGAAAAATTTTTAGGGGATAAAAATATGCCTATATCTACCGCTTAAATACTAAAATACGTTTAACAATTCTATGTTTAAGTAGTTTTGAATTATATTCTCGTTGGGTGCCTCTGAGAAATGTTCGAAGAGGAATTCACAGGCTGACATGACGATCCTTTGTCGTGTTTCTTCTTTACTATGCTACTATTTCTTCTTCGTTTCTTTGCTACTCTCTCTCTCTCTCTCTCTCTCTCTTTCTTTCTTTTTTCATTATAAAGAACGGTTAAGGTATAAAGTCGAAATTGAACACTATTTTTGGAAGAATAAAGGTTTAATAGTTCAATTTCTTAATAACCGTGGCTACACGCATTCTCTTGGTGCATATTTTCTGAGTCGAGTCTTCGGCGATGGTAAACGATGTTGAAACCATGGCCAGCATTCTTACGCATTGGTCAGGTTTCTAACTTATTCGTTCCGAATAGTTTCGTTAAAAATCATCTCAACTTCTTTAAAAGCATCCTGGGCTGTGCGAGAATATTAAGTGAAATATTTATGTGGCACAACCAAAGCAGAAAACGCCCACTACAAACGCGAGCACATGAACTCATCCACCCACGAACAAGGTTAAACAATGTAGAACTTGCTTTCTTTACGCAAGTCTCTCTCTCATTGTCAGAGACGTTTGAAGATCCCAAATTAAAATCCAAACTTCGCAAATGGAACGGGGTGAACAAATCACATCTCATTTGGGTCGAGCCATGAATTATTTTCGAGTGACCCACATGGGAATTTCGACTATGAATTGAGTCCGACTAATAAAGTTTGACGTCTGAATCAGCCGTCGAGCTTATATCATTTGGGTCGAGCCAAACGGGTATTAAGTTTCGTACATACAAGGAAAATTTCGACGTTTGACCAGGGTTAAACACCGTTAAAGTCATTTTACAAGCTTTTAATTTCTTAATTTGTTCAAACCTAATATCTAAACAGTGTTTGCTATCAGCATACTACATGCTACAAAAAATATTATTATACTTAACATATCACCAATGGACAGGAAAAAAACGTTTATAAAAGAAAGTATATCAAAAGTTCTAAGTTCAGATTTAGAGGAAACCTTTAGGAAATAACCCTTTTATCAGTCGTAGCAAATGTTTTAAGTTATAAACCAAAAACGACATTGAAATAAAACCGTATTTTTTGTCATTCGTATCCTGTACAATAGAATGTGGGTGATTTCTATATTTTTGAATTGTAATATTTGGCAAGCGGCTGAGCAATTGTCACGTGTTATCGTTTGAATTACTGGCAACTAAAAAGTTAATTGCAGATGTGCTGTCAACTGGACCTGATTTCCCAATAATGAATGTCTCAATGTGGCTCTAAAAAGACATTTAGTAAAATAAACAAAAAGGCTTCGAAAGAAATATAGATTCCTTCTCATTTATTTTGAGATGTCAAGCCAACAAAAATGGACTCGGGTTAAACCATTTACTGTCAAAGTTATTGTTGTAATTAAGAAGAAAGGACTTGTAATTAAATATTATAAGCCCACCAATTAAGAGCACTTATTGATAAAGTGGGCTTCCTGCTAAAATATCGTTTTAGTCATACACTGTTATATTTTGAGTGTGATGGCAAGCTATCAGAAAAAGAATGCCATGTGATTTCAGAAAGAGGTTTTGATTGCTCTCGTTGAAGAGTCTATGAAATGAGTTATTGAAAAAACCAGGTCCCTCGAAATATAGAGAGTTTGGCTCTCTAATTTCCATGGTACATTGCCAATGCTGCCCAATATACAAACAAATTTAGAGCACAGCGTAATGAGTAATTTGCGGGATAGAAGCGGGGTACACTTGACTTAATCAAGTGATTGTCGCCTCGAGATTTGAATTAAAACTGTTGACTGATGCCAAGTTGTTAGATTATGTTTACACTACTATCTTTTAGTATTCGCTACAGATTCCTTTACACCTTTTGGCAGCGTTTAATACATCATGTTAATTACTTAAAGGGTGGAAAGTCATCTTATTTACGTCTCTGGTTCATATCAGTTACTATCACTACTTTTGGCCATATGCGAGGTATGCGCTAAGGCAAAAAAGAAATGCACAATCCTGTTGTTTTTAGCTGGGGGTGAAGAACTTGAAACTTTATTAGCCATTGCTTTTACTTTGCAAACCGTTTTCATACCTGGCACCTATCCACAGTCTACTAAAAAGATTCGGAAAGTTTAGGCTATAGAAAAACATTAAACTGGTGCATACTAGACAAGTTTTGTTTCACAATGTAAAAACTGCACCCTTCCCTTAACTGCAAATCAAACTACCATCAGAAAAACAGCGTACAAGCTCGAATAATACGCCCAAATTGATTTGTTTCTTACTCAGAGAAAAGACTTGGAAAGCGGCCACATGTACTCTCTTGGGTACCTATATTTTGTAAAACTCTTGCTTGTGTGTTATCTGCCAAATGAGCTCGGTGTTTATTCATATTTAGCAGATTTAAATTAAATTCTGGTAAGACTTTATTATACATCATCCTTGTCGATCCTTTTGGAGAAATCAGTGCGTTGATTGTCATGAGTTAGCTACACGTAAAATCTTCGCGATGCGAAAATATGTCATCGTGCATTATTTCTATGACACAAGCAGAAGGCAGTAAACGCCTACATAGAAGTTGTACCTGAATTCACTAGCCACCCACGCAAAAATTCAAACAATGGACGCTTATTTTTAGCGTAAGTCACTCTTTTTAATAATTCCTTAAACTAAAGGAAAGATGAAATTAAAATTTAGTAACTTGAACATGGTCTACGACCGGTTTTTTAACGTTATGTGTGAAGGGAAATCTTCCTTCCTTCCTGTTATCTTATAGCTTTTTATCTCTACACATTTTCACTTAACATATTATATGACTATTGAAATAAAACCTTTGTGGTAGTATTTTATTTCGTTTCGGGAACTTTGATTCTTACCTTGACAAAAAAAGTATAAAAGAACAAGTTTTGAATCATCTTCTCACCAAACACAAAAATGTCTTTGAAAATTCTTACAAGAATACATATGCACTACTACAAAAGTATCTGTGTTTAAATAAGATTCAGAGTAATTTTGGGTTGTGTCTTCTCAGTAGTTTTCACCAAGCAAAGAAAGAAGACATCGAAATTACATAAAGTACAATGAAATTAAATAAAATGATAAGAGAAAAATGAGTAAGAGTAATATGAAAGCTTATCAAGGATGGCACATCAATTTTAGAAGAGTTCTTTTTTCTTTTTGTTCTTTTTGGCAGACATGGCACTTAAAATTTAGTTGAAAGGACAGCGAACAACAAAAGTATGTATAATAATTTCAATTGCCTTACTTTCTCGTAATATTGCCTGTTTTACCTAGCTAATTCAAATGATTACATTTCTTCAATTTTGAATTCTATTTTATCAATTTCATTGTGCGGCAGGACTGAAATTGACATTTTGGGCAAAACGTTTGATTTTTAGCTAATTTCTCTCTGTTTCCTCTAGAGTTTACGTTTTCTAATCTTTTGACAAGGCGTTCCTAGATTTAATAGGCTGAAGTAAAAACGGACTAACTTAATTACCTCAAGGCAAGTTCCTCGAGCATATCATGATATAATACTATTGAAAACTTCGTCGATATAGTAATTAGCCAGGAAAATCAGAGGAATTTTCCTTAATGCCCAACATCTAGCCATGTACACGAACTGCTTACCTTGTAAAAAAGAGAAATGTGGTAAGCTTCGCTTGAGGAATTGTTTCACCTGCCCAAGGGAACTGAGAACTTGGTAAAATTCTCTTGCTCGTTTTCAACCTGCTTGTAATCGTATTAAACGAGGTTGAAATTCAATGTGTATTCGTCTCGCCCAGATTCGAAGACCGGTTCTTCAAAATTCAATTTAAGGTTGGTTCAACTAAAATGAGAGCGTTCATGATGAAGAATATGGCTGCACTTATATTTCGACTAAATATGAATATCAGAGAGCACATTTCTGTTAATTATTTCACAATCAGAGCAGAAAACGCCCACGGCAAAAATTCTGAGGGAAGTAACTCAAACAAACCTCTTTTTTCATAAGTCATTTAATAAGTTAGAAAATAAAATCAAAACTTCTTTGCAAGTAAATCATGGTTTACTAAATGTAACTGTATCTCATCTTAGATCTTCCGACGTTCACTGGCCTTTTTTGGTATATGTCGCTTACCGAGTGTTTGGGAAGAAAATTTTGCTTGGCTGAGAATGAAAATGTACGTTATGACCGTATTCAAACGAAACCTTAAGTAATGTTTTCTCTGTATCGTGAGAAATAACATTGAAGATTTCAATCACACTTTTTTTAGCTATGATTTTTTTTTTTAAAAAAAGCGTTTTTATTTCAATTTTGTCATTACAAGCAGCGCGTAGGCTTAGATGCACAATCCGAGAAAAACTAACTCTGATTTTCCGCCATAATGATGACAAATATCATCTCAATACGAATGGCACTAAAACAGAAACGCAACTTGAAGTTTGGTCGAAAAAACTAATACTTTGTAAAAGAAAATTGTTTAGAATTAAACATAGTGCCATTTTTTGGGGTGTTTTTTTTAAAAATCACTTTTTTACCCTCACCGAGAGGAGCCCACACACACTACTGAGTACTTAATAACTGTTGGTTGGGATCAAGCCAACAAAAGGTTGAGACCAGTTATATTTCACTACAAATAAACATTTTCAATAGTTTTTATTTATACTAAGGGAAAAACGGTCATATTATGAGAGGATGCCATGAAAAATAATAAAATAGAGATAGAGAATGTCAGTTAATTAAGTGGATTTTCCTTTTTCACTCTTTGATTTTATATTTTTGAAAAACTGTGCGCTTCAAAACCTTAGTCAACTGAATGGAAAAGGAAGGATCTCACCGAAATATATAACTGTTGCTTTTCTTTTTCGGCTTCCGCAGCATAACAGCGGTATTCGCGTTACTTACTCATACACAAATAAAATTATAAAAAAATCTTCTTTTTTTTTTTCATAACAAACTGACAACAAATAATTTTCAGCCAGTTGTAATTCGTGATAAACATAGCATGAAAATGGTCATTTTCAGTCAAGAAAAGCTCCTGATGCATGATACTCAATAGAACATGGCCAATATCTATACAGTATATATATACAGATCAGTCTTAAGACATACAAGACATTTTTAGCGGGTAAAAAACGTAAACGGTGAATACTCAAAGGTTATCCTGCCCTGTTCCAAGATTATATATGACGAACTATCCCATAAGGAGTTAAAAACGATTTGTTAATTTCCTAGAGAATTTTGAACGTTTGAACCTTGAACGTTATCCAAGTAATATTTTTAAGCTGCAAGCAATTTCCATTCCAGAGGACCGTACAAGCTATCAATAGTCAAAGACCATTGATATTTTTAGGATATTAAAAATAAGTGAAGTATCGATTGCTTGATGCGCTCTCGGACACAGGCGTTGCAAAAGTCGATCGACTACTCTTAAGATTCCTCCACGACTGACATAACACAGACTAAAGAATGTCTTAATGCACTGATGATATGGTGGTCTAAAAACTTTATTTCACAAAACTTTACATTAGTAAAACTACCTTTTTGCCTTGGAAACAAAAAAACATCAGAAAAAGTCTTTTATAACATAGCTCATTTTTTCCTAATTCAGTTTTGGTTAAGTAAAAGAACATGCCCTTCACAAATGGATATCCAAATCTTTCTCACCCTATCGTGATATTTTCGACTGTAAAAGTTTCATCCTTAGGCCGTATATTGTAATAGAAAGCCATAGTATGTGAAAATATATGAGTTCCTTCGACTCACATGTCTGTAGGCGTATGACACTACATGTATTATAGTTCACCGTTGTCTAATCCTTTCAATCTCTGCACAGTTGTAACCAATACATATTTCTTGAAAAGGATGACAGCCTTAAAATTTCGAAATGTCTAAAACTATGTACATACAGGTCATTACTGGTTATAAATTGTTGGCACAAATATTGCTGTGAAATTTAAATGGCGCTATTTAGAAGAGACTGGGCTCTTTTCTCTTTGCTGGGAATCCAACGGGACGCTTTTTGGCGAGAACAGATAGTAGTAGGGATATGGTTTGTACTCTCGAAGCCATTCTGTGGAGGGATGAGCTGTAGTGGTCACACGAGGAACTGAAGCAGAATTTGAATAGAAAGCGGGTTGAAGTACTTGAGAAACAGAGTGACTCTCACCAGCGTATGGAAACTCAAATCGGGAGTCAGCTCCTCCAAACGCGTAGGGCAATGTGTAGGGTCTGTCGAGGCGGACTCGTGGAATAGCTTTACGTTCGTCCGACACACTGTTTTCCCTGGAAGGGCGTTTGCGGAAATCTCCTTTGCTGAATCTTGTGATGTAAGCTGGATGTATATGCCAGTAGCAGCTCTTTCCGTTTGCCGATACTTCTCCTTTGACGAAGCAATCGTGAAGAGACAAGTTGTGGCGAACCGTGTTTTTCCAACCCACTCTGGAAACGGCGAACTCCGGAAACGTTGTCTCGATGACATGATAAATTTGCGAGAGGGTCAGTCTCTTTTCGGGAAATTGAAGTATTGCTCTAGCTATTAACGCGACGTAGGTCATTGAGAATCTTCTAGACTTTGGTCGCGTTGTAGGCATACTAGAGAAGTAGTTCACGTTGTGCTCTTCAAATTTCCTCCCGTCTTGGTGTAGGGTTGGCTGAAAGAAAGTGTTTGACATGTACTCAGGAATCTTTGTTGAACTCTTCTTTGCGGACGACCAGTCGATAGCGTGATCTGCACTCAACTGATAAGGTTGGTTTCGTGGCCATGGAAATTGTTTGTCGCTTTTTAAAGCAGGGAAGCTCTTGTAACAAAATGCGGGGTCCATTGGATACGGACCAGTCTGACCGTTCGAAAGTCCACTGCGTAGCATGTTTCTAGGACACCTTTAACGGCTGGCGGTGGATACGAAATGAACGCTTGCTGTTGCCACATTTATAATCCATACCACTTAACTTCGCAACAGGGGGGGCTGGAACCGAACCAAAGTGACATTGAATTGAAATCGACTTGCAAGCTCTTAAATGGATAACCTGCATATCATTGTTCGCCCACATCACAGTGAGTGACATTTTCGTTAATTTAAAATTGTTTCATGCATTTGCTTGAAAAATAGCGTGAGTTACTAACGCACTCTTAGAAACAATTTCACTTTCCGCCAGCTTGCGACCGACGCGGGAAATAACAATATTTTAATAACGCCTGCAAAATTTTAGGTGATTTAAAGAATGCATTGTAAAACTAACATCCTTCGTGTCACAGCAAGCCTTGTCAAGGATGAGTAGGTTTTGAAGAAACTATTGAATACATGTTTTTGAGGAGGTGTTCAAAACCAAAACACCGTAATACCCCACAAGCACCTTTAATCAGTCCAGGCGTGGTAATTTATTTATTATTTAAACAGCATGTTCCACCAGTTCGTTCGCTTTTTTTCCGTGTGAAACAAAACAGCGCGCTGTAAAAGGTTTGCTTGTAGCATTTAGAATTAAGACTTTTTCACGAAACTAGTGGCAGAGATCATGTTATAAATACCATCTCGGCAACGAAAAAGGTCGTAAAACTTAGTAAATTTTATTAGACTATAATTAGGTTATGTTACCGCTACATTTAGACAAAACACATTGTTGGTCTGTTAGACCTAGAAAACCAGTTACATGTAATGAAATTAGCTAGTTTTACGAGGTTTCGACTAAAAAAGGGGGAAATTAATTCATTCGATAGTGATCATGAACGCTTTTTTTCAGTGTTGTTTTTGTCACTAAAATGACATAATGGGGCTCTAACTTATTATTTTGAAGGTCTTTAGTGAAAGAATAATCAATGCTTTGTAAACAGAGCATAAATAAGACAGACATGAAATTTAACAGGTGCAAAAAATGGCAAACAGCATTGACGGTATATGTTTGTCGAAATAAAGATGAATTGTGTCAACCTAAGATGAATACTCAAAATATTTTGTAACATTCTACAAAAGCCTAACAAAAAGACACGCCAGTGCGTAAACATTGCGTTTAAAAATTGTTTTTCATATAATTACTGGCTACTTTAATTCAAATTGTTGAATCGTCCGCGAGGAGCGCGAGTCATATACACTGACCCATTTTTAAAGGCTTATCGACCACACCACCGCAAAACAAACAACAAATGACAGCGACCTATTTTTATGATTTATTTCACTTTAATCGCTTTTTAATTTGTTCAACTACATAAAAACAGGAAATCGTGTTTACGCTTGTCGTCTGGCTAAGTTTATTTAATTCCGCTTTATGTCAGGTCTGTGGCGTTTTTTCTTTTCTTTTTGTTTTTTCCTTTTTAATGAAACTACCGTGCTGGGCTTTTTGTCAGTCTTCGCATAACGCAATATTGATTTTGCTTTGAAATGGTTCAACTTTTAAACTTCATATTGACAAAGTTAACGTTTTGAAAAACGCCACGGCGAAGGACCTCCATGAACACCGAGATCGAGGGAAGTTGGATGAAGAATATCTGGCCTCTTGACCCTTTTTTCAAGTTCACCCCAATTTGTCCAATTTGACCCATCACCAAAGTTATTTTTACTGACCCTACCGTTGCCATCGGTTATTAAGCAATCACTTAACTAATACAACCACTTGGTACTTGCAGAAATTGCTTCAAATTTCGTTATCTATCTCTTTTCCAGACTCTCTCGCCACCTTTTTAAGTTGTGACGCATATCGGCCAAGGAAATGGTCTGCAAAGCAATTAAATGCAGGCACGTGTTAGAAGTTACATTTCTAGAGAGATAATGGACTTGAACTTGACTACGACTGGAGCACGTGGCGCAAGGTCATTGTATTCAACCCTCAACAAAAGCGTCTGGTTGACACGGATAAAAGCCCTCTTTTAATGAATATAACTTGGGCTGCACGAGCTGTTTATCGCAATAGATTGGATCTATTTTAGTGTAAGAAAAGTGTGAGTTTTTAGGTGAACAGATGCACTGGAATTTCACATCTGTTTCCTATGAGTTCGTAAACACTGCTATAGTCTCAAAGTCAAGGCACCGTCAAGGGCTCGGAGCTTTGTACGGTCGACGATATAGTGCAGCTCCCCAGTAACAAATAACAGGGTTTTCTGAGCTTGTCTAGCTTCAACAATGTTCACTTAACAAAAACGGAGGTCACTTGGCAACCAGAATTCTTTGGAAATTGTTACATTATTTGCACTCCTCAATACCCATTCTCTAACTGATTAATACATTTAATTTTCGTTAAACAATCACTCTGTTCAAAATTCGAGGCTTTTCAGTTCAAGTCGTTTCGGTGATGTTACCCACTAAAGCAATGGCGGCCAGGGAAATATATAGGTCATAATCGAAAGCTGACTAGTTTGTCGTTGCACAGAATTGATAGATGTAATCAAGCTAAAGAATACATGAATCGACCATCCAGTCGAACCACATGGGATAAAACTCGTAATTAATAATTTATCACTGCATGACGGTTTGTTCCCCTAAAATTTATCGAACCGTTAGGCTCCTTCATCGGTTTTGCAAAGGTGATCAATTTCTAATTCTTTTCCGGCCCGATTGTTGTCGTTCTGATTCTAAATCCAACTTTGTTTGTTAAACATAGGCTAATTTATATAAAAGATGTACTAACAAGGCAAAACAGGGACCAAATGTCAAATTGGTCATGTGTAACGTACATATGTTCTTCGCCTTCGTTTAGCGTGAGGGATTTTTCATTAGGCACGCATTTAAAGGAGACCTTATTCCTGTATCTTGGAGAGTATTACAGAGATGTATTTGGTCCATGTTGAAGAAGCTGAACGTTTAGAAATGAAATTTTAAAAGCAATTTTTTCAATGATCTGTTTACATATAACACTGAATGATCGCATGATATAACAACAATCAACTCAATCAACTTTGCATGTGTACCTAACAAATTAAATTAAGCGCGGAGAAGGCTATAAGTTGTTTATACATTTGACGTTTTGCTCTCAGTCACGCGCACGTACACTAAGTATGATAGAATTCGAAAGCCAAGCACCCTTTTACGACTCAGCAAAAAGTTAAAAATGCAATGCAACATAAAAATGTATTAAGATATTTTAAGCACAATAATTCAAAGTAAAAAAAAAAAATCAAAGCACTCAGCCGCTTTGCATTTCCAACTAGGAAACTTAGGTCTGTAGGGGTAAATTATGGAACATGTTCATTGTTCCACACCCACGGTTTAGCAGATTAGTCTCCGAAAAACATCACCTACCGTATTTCAAATTCAGTCATGCAATGTTTGATTTGACGGGAAGTGTTATTTTTCTTTTGGTTTGCTGCCCGTGAGTTTGACAGTCGCGAATTCAACGAAAACAGCAATTCCATTTTTCTAGTAGTCACGCATGTAACTATTTAAGTTTAAATAATTAGAGTACATTGATTGGTCACAACTTGAAACAGCGTCACTAAAGATACCAAAAGCGTCAACTTTTGAATAAACTCCTTCAACTTTTGACATGATCAAACAGCGTCGAGAAAAGGGGATGATGTTTTTCGCATTTCGCGCGAAATTTGTTGTGCACCAATGAAATATTTTTCCCAACGTGGCAGCCAATTAGAAGACTCCTTAGAATGATACTTTAGTGCCCAGTCGCGCGCATCTCAGTATAGTTCAAGATGGCGGTCGCGAGAGCCCGTTTATGTGTCAGTGATGTTTTCAAGCAGTTCAAGTTTTTGTTTCTTCTGGAAAATAAGAGATAAATTAGGACTATTTTCAGAATAATGACCTAGCGTTCTTTAAAGTTTCTAGGCAACAGGCTGGAAGTAAGATCTTTATTTTGATCACCGCATACTGGATCGATACTGAAGTAGTTCGGCTGGACCAGGGAGCTAGAGGAAAGCCAGCATGAATACAACTTGGAGGTATATATTGAAACCCGTAATTGTTGATTTATTTTTTAATGAGAATTATTTTGCAAGCTCGCCCGTTGATCGCCATGGGGTACTGTGGTTATAATATTTTTGTAAAACTTCTCATTGCTGGTGTGCGGCTTTAACGTTGGTACACCTGCTGGGCATAGCTCACGTTCAATATATTAAAATTCTAATATGACTCCGAGGCTTTAGGGTCAAAATTGTAAAATTTTTCAAGACTGCATGCATTGTCTCGCAATTCCCAAAAGAGACCTGAGCACGAAGAAAACCAAACCGAATGTAGAAAAATGAACAGAAAGCCTCGGAGTCATGTTAGAATATTACCGGTAATTTTAATATATCGAACGTGGGCTATTAAACTATTTTTATTGAAATTATGTGAAAGGAAAAATGCATTGCTTTTTTGTAGAATCTATCCTTGCTACTTATTCGTGTAGTTAGAAACCAAACGTAGTGTGCTCAGTTGCTGGGGCTGCCTAAGTTTTGTGCAACTGGATATTCTTCTTCTCGTCCAAGTGCAGTAATATGGCAGGTTATTGGGCTCTGTTAGATCAGATCAGTCCTGGGCTGGATTGTTCAAATTGTTTATGTATATCTTTCTGACATCATCAAGTTTTTTAGTTTGGCTTGAAGTTGCTTGTTCATAAATCTTTGAGTCATTAAAGTGCTGGGGGGTGGTGGGGTAGGGGGGGTTTACTCGGCCCTATTATGGCCTAAATGGGAAGAATCTGCCCAAAAGGGATAAAAGGGATACTTGTTTCACACTCCAGATATTTGAATGGTAAGGCTTTTACTGGTTGAAGTATGTGAAAGGGAAGGGAAATCTGTCATTTTGTTCTGTAAAAAAAGCCCGAGAGGGCTAACAGATTCATTTTGTGGCTGTGAAAAAGTCGAGAAAACATTCTGGCTTTGTGATTTATGACAGTACATTTACAGAAGTTGAAAGGGATGAAAAGTTCTAAACTATGTATGTGAAAAGGGTGCCATCTGTCAAAAGAGGACATTCAAAAGGGGTACCTCTTCTGTAATAAATGGTCTATAAAAGGGTAAGGGGTTGGACCTCGGAGTGGAGCCTCCCTGAATTAAACTTTGTTGAGTACCCTCCCCCCTTGATGACAGGACAGGACTCAGCTTAAGGAATGTGGTACAAGTTCATCATCCAGGTGTCCTGGCAGGAAGGTGGGAGTGGACTACTTCCATTTGAAAGGGGTGAGATTTGCCCAGTCTCATTTAGGGCTTTGAATTGAAGATTTTGGTATCCCTTGGGAGGTTTGGCATCATTGCTTGAGGCTACCCTTTAAGAAGAAAAAGAAAAAGGAAAGCATTCGATGACAGCCTTGCTATTGCAACTTATAAATTACTTTAGCTCTTGTTTGGTGCTCTGGTCTAAAAAGTTATATTTTAGGGATCAAATAAAACAGGAACCACACCCTGACTGGACTCCTAACAAACAACAACAACAACAACAAAAATTTATTGATAAGCAGATAATATCATAGAAGCAAAGTGCCCACAGCTAGCAAGGCTATTTGAGGCAGGACAATGCATGCAAAAAATAAGGATTAAGATCTAGATTAAGTTTAGGCATTTAATTCCGTTTTTCCAAGAGGCATGTCTGTAAGCCCTCCCCTTCAAGGTTTCCAGGTTTACTAGGCATTTGTTCACATTGCTCTTGCTAAAATTTTATTTTATTGATATTTATTTTTTATGTGTTCGCGACACAGTATTTTTTGTCTGAAAAATCATTTCCATAAACCTTAACCCGCAACAGAGACTTATATGATTTAATGTTTTTTGTCGTTATTATTATATGATTATTAATGTTATTATTATTATTTGCCACATAAAATTCCAAATCCCATTTTTTGGTATATTTGTCAATACTGCATTCAATTTAACCAACACAGTACCGTCCCGGTTCCATGCAGAACTTAAGTATCGCCAAAAGAGTGTTAAGAGGCGTGATTTAAGAAATTCTCTTCAAGTTGGCGTGCAGTGTTCGAAGGATATTCTTAGGCAGCAGCGAGTAAAACATTTGGACATTGATGAGTAATTTCTCCCAGTTTTCGTTTAGTTAAACCTTATTATTATATAGACACGAGTGTTTTACTGGAAAATATACCACTCATAAAATTCATAAAAACTACATCCGGGACCCGAGTGGTTTATTTTCCATAATCTCACAGGTGAGTTTATCGATAACATAATTTCGGTAATTTTCCTTCGAATTTGTAGGCGCCTTTCGTCTTTTGAATTTTACTTACACATTTTTCAAAGTTTTGCTTATATTTTGTCATTGTAGAGCCCTATTCAGGTCAGGGTTATTTCTCAAGATTATTGTAACCAATGTCATATATTGCTGTACTGTAAATCTGAGCCGTCACAATTACTTTTTGGCGAATAAAAATCTATTATTTTATCGATGTCTTTTTGTCTATATAATAAAAAGAACATTACACGGCCGCTTGAAAATATGAATTTTATTTTCTCGTTGCAAAAACAATATTTTACGAACGAGCGCAGCGAGTGAGTAAAATATTGTTTTGCCACTCGAAAATGAAATTCATATCTTCGCGCCACCGTGTAATATCCTCTATATAATAAGTGAGCATATTAAGATATCAAGAAATAATTGGCAGTATTCACAAAATTGAGGTTTCATTATCTTTAAAAGGCGCGTATTTAATTGCCCCCGTTTTTCTTTTTCTAGACATATTATTTACCCTGGCTTGTGTCAATAGTGGCCAATTTCTGACCAAATTAAACACTGGCAAACAAAAGCGTCGATATTGTCAGTTACAAAAAACTGTCTACCATGGAAACGAAATACCCTTACAAAATATGCTGCGACGGATTTTCTACAGATTCGCGGACAAGTTCTAGTTTATTTTCAGCATTTTGAGATGAAAGTCAAACGCTCAGTTTTATTAACAAAACGTTTTCTTTTCTTGTTGGCTGGACTCGTGGGAGTTACTGTTCTACTTCAGTGTAGCATCTTTGTCCTGCTGTCAATTTATAAAATCGCCGGAAGCTGCTGTTTTAAGATCGACGAAGGAACAATCAGAAATCAAGCAAAACTTAGTAAGTGAGTAGTACCCGGAGAAAAAGCTCTCGGAGCAAAGGAGAGAACCAACAACAAATTTGCAAGAAAAAAAATGGTCAAAAGAAACTTTGTCTTGAGATAAAGGATAAATTTTACTCCACCAAAGTGGTACCAGCCTTTTTACTTGGAGTTTTGAACACAAAATGTTGTGGCTGTTCTGAAGCCCGCACATGACGCAATGAACAAAGTTTGTCAATGGAAAAAGGATTTCCTGCTATTGGTTTTAAATGCAAAATGCATTCATCTGTGGATGAAATCATATGGTGTAACCATAGATTATTTTAAATCGTGAAAGTTGCTGAGCGCTACTTTCCCGTTTAGTGTGTATTATGCTGTACAAGGTGGTTCTAACTCTCCAGTCTTCGGACGAAATCCTATAGTGCGGACGTTCAAATGAAAGCTACTGAGCGGTACTTTCGTATTTTTTTACTCAGTTTTAATCGAAAAATTAGGAGGAAGATGATTATGTCATGATGAGTTACAGCTAATTTTTTCCCGTTTGCATTGGTTTTCACAGAAACTACGCAAGTGGATGGGACCTACGGAGATCCCCTAGTAAATGCTCACCGTTCACCAAACGATTCTGTTCTGAAAACAACGCCTGAGACAATTTGTGAGTATTTGTCATTTGTTATTCTGTCTAAGGCGATGTTCACGCTATACTGGAAAGCTTTTAGTGGCGCCACGACAGGCGGCTATCTGCTATAGTTTGAACAGCAACGGCCCTGGGCGGTACAAGTCGTTCGCACACATCAGGGTCGAACATCGTACCGCCGCAGTTGGCCAAGAGAGTTTGGTGAACCAACCTCCAGTCCTCGATTCCGTCTCAGTGTGTTTCAGTCCTCGCGCGGCCTTGTTAGGGACCTTACGAAACTATGACGGCGACGGCAAGGAGAACGTCAAAAAAGGGATAGGTTTAATTAGAAAAACAACAACTCTGCACGTGCATCACGCTTTTTTATACATTTCTTTGCTGTCCCTGCACAACTACGACGTGAAATGACCAAATTTTAAGATTACTTGAGAACGGGAACGGCCAGGCGATAAATTCTACCATCTCTGTCTGATCTCGGGCGCGGTCCCCTCTCTTCAGCTTCAACCAAAATTCCCTTCTTATAAGTAACAGGGCGAATTGAGATAATCGCGAAAAAGTTGAAAAGGATGCGAAGACTATTCCTCAGCGACGTTTCCATGGACGTTGCCGTTGTCGGATCGTAAGGTCCTATTTACTTCTGCGACGGGCCGAACAGGTGTTGACACTGCACCAAAGTATGGCACAGAACCTATCCGATATGTGTCGCTCCACTTTCAAGATCGGTCAGGCGCAGCTTCGGTCCGACACAAAAATCGCGCCGCCACAACTGTTCTTGTGCGCGGGATGTCAACAGATGCTCGTCATGTGGCCTTACTTCCCGGGCATTCTTCTCGTTGTGAATTTACGTGGGGTCCCTCTTTTAGTGTAGTTATTCACCACATTTCCTAAGGCGTGATAATGAGCTCTTTAATCTTTGAATTTAGCTACCTACGTGGGCGTTTATGTGTAAAAATAAGCATATACACGAAGTTCCTGCGAAATGGTGGTCAAATGAGACTCTTTGATTCCCAATCCAAAACGTTTTTTGTGGCGAGCAATACTGCAAGCCCCTTTCTCCCTAACGGGAATTTATTTCCTTGCCGGCAGTGCTAGTTTCAATGTCACAAATTTTACATGTGCATTACTAACCACATCACGCTGACCACACTTTTTCTTTTGAGACGGCGGGATATCGCGTTGCTCTTTTGTTTTACTCGTTCTTTTTCTTTGTATGCCCAAAAGACATTAGTTTTCTTGCAGGAGCAAAGCGTGCAACTCGCTACGAGCAAGTTGCTAGCCTGCGAGCAAGCTCTCCATTTGTGGGATATTGTGAAAAGAAGACGCGCGAGGGGCACGCGAGAGGAGACGCCAAAGCGTGGGGCGGGGTAGAGAAAGGAGAGCTTGCAATGATCGCTCTCCTTTCCTCGGCCCCTCGCGGCTTTGCCGATAGCTCGCGCGTTCTCGCGCGGCTGGCTTCGCTCGTCCAAATCAAGAGCTTGCTCGCAGGCTAGCAAGTTGCCATCTAGCCCTTCTCTCACAACCAGGCTTATAATAAAATGTGTTCTTATCGTTCCGTTGACGCACAGTGATTTAGAAAAATTTTAGAACTTAGCCTCGTTTACAGTGTGAAGGAAATCTTCCTCGTATCAATGGGGATTTTCAAAGACTAAGATAAGACGTGTCTTGCGTAACAGTTGTGCTTAGTCGGTGCAGTTTTGAGTATTGCATTAGGGACTTTAAGATCCAACGACGCAGGACGGCAACGAGAAGATCAAAAAAACAAAAGGTTTAATGAGCAAACAACAACTTCGCACGTGCATCACACTTCTTTTTGTACATTTCTTTCCCGTTTTTGCACGACTGCGACGTGAAAATGCCTTATTCTGCGTTTTATGGAGGACGCAAACAAGCAACGACGAAATTTTATTTCTCTTTCTGAGCTTGGATATCACTTAAAATTCAGCTTCAGGAGGGTTCGCCTACATTTGAGAAAGTAAGTGGGTAGGAAGAATCGCCATAAAGGCTGACAGAGCTCAAATTCACTTTTTAAGCGACGTTCTCGTTGTCTTCGCGTCGTTGGATCTTAAAGTCCATAATAGCTCCTCCAGACCTCTATTTTCTTTGACCAAAGTGAGTAGTAGCTTCGGTTGTTTTTAGGGCGAGGACTACTGTTTGTATTTAATCCTCTATTGCTTCGTTCGTCAATCACAGGCCATGTGTAGCTGGAAAGTTACTGATCTTCTCGCTGTTTTTATTATTTGCAGCTGAAAATATAACTTCCAAGTCAGTAACTTGTAGAGTTCCTGAAAGCTCCTTATTTCCTCTATGTTCCATGAAAATAAAGGTAGGAACGACCATTTATTCCATGAGATCAATCGCCAGAGTACCCCGGAGAGCTTGCAAGCAGGCTAATACACTGTCAATGTAGCGTCTTTAAGAGTTGCTATTTAGGTCGTCACGAAACGGTCGTTATGCACATTTGTAGATAAGCAATCTATTTTTGTAGGAAAAATGTTAAAACCTGCTAAGGCCCGGTTCAGACGCCGAACTTTTCATGAGCCGAACCTAATTCGAATTAAGGCCGACCCAAATTATTTAGACCGGCTAAATTGATTCAGACGCCGATCTTAATTCCAGCCGAACTAAATTCAGAAGGCGAAAAATGCGCATTTTGGTCAAACTGCTTACAAAATACGTTATAAGAATTTATGCATTAGGTTCGGTACATGAAAAGTTCGGCGTCTGAATCAAAGGCGTTCCAAAGTCGATCCAAAGGCGAAATTCCCGGCCGGGCTAGGCGAAAAGAACGGGTGAGCCGTTCCAAATTGAAACAGGCGTTCCTAATTGATTCAGACGCCGAACTTTTCATGTACTTAATTCAATGTATTAGGTTCGGCTCATTAAAATGGCCAATGTAGGCGGAAAATTGCGATTTTTAAACAGTCAAACCAGTCCTCTTACACCTGAACCAAATTGACATCACTTCTGTGACAGCTACAGGGAAAACTGTCTTTATTCTAACATCTTTCAGAAGCGACCAACCTTCCATATGCAAAATTAGTTTCTCCTGTCGAAGCGCTATAGTTGGAACATCCTATAAGCGACGTCTTTCCAGTATGCCGACCCGCCAAATCTTGAATTTTCATTTGTGGCAGCTCAGGCGCGGATCTAGGATAAATACTGACCGATTTCCTAAACGAGCGCCGAGGGCGCAATCTTCTAGGGGGATACGGGGCATGCTCCTGCGGGAAATGTTGCGGATTTTAACTCCCTAAAGTCTCCTTTCCTGGGTTTCTGAGTCATTCAGACAGGATATTGGTCAGTTCCAATCTCCTCGGATGAAGCTTGGCCAATCGGTGGATTATTTCATCAAGGTTAATTTCCATGTTGTAGTGGATATATAGAGGATATTACACGGTGGCGCGAAGATATGAATTTTATTTTCGAGTGGCAACACAATATTTTACGAACGAGCGCAGCGAGTGAGTAAAATATTATTTTTGCCTCGAGAAAATAAAATTCATATCTTCAAGCCGCCGTGTAATGTTGTTTTTATTATATAGACAAAAAGATATTGAAAAAATAATAGAGGGAAATTACCGAAATTACGTCATCGATAAACTCACGTGTGAGATTATGGAGAATAAACCACTCGGGTCCCGGATGTAGTTTTTATGAATTTTACTAGTGGTATATTTTCCAGTAAAACACTCGTGTCTATATAATAAGGAGTAATATTTCAACTTGGAAAGTTTTTTTTAAAATCAAAAATATTTTCGTTATGAAAAATCTGACCGTAGAAACCGGTGTGAATCCGCGCCTTTGGCTCACTGTAGGCTCTGTGAGGTATTTTGAAAGATAATCTTCGCTTTCTTCAGAGTGTTTTTGGCTTAACTGCGCCAGTATATTCCAAGGAAAAGCGTTTTCGCTGTTCCTCTTTTTTTATTTGTAGATTTGCGCGCTCGAAACTTGGCTTTGCGATCTTTAAAATACATCCTCGAAGCAATAAGCCTGCCAGTACAATTTAATTTTTTTTTTTGGAATTACCGATTTAACTGAAAGAGAAATAACTGAGCCTTTTGAATAAGGGTATCACCTGCTAAAAGTGATTCGCATTTTGAGGTATGAATGAAAATAGAAAGCGCAACTGTATTAATTTCGTGCCGACGGTAAAATTATAAATATTTACTAGCTGCTGTGAGTTGATTAAAAAAATGCCATGTTGTCAATAAGTGCAAACAACTTTAATATAATAATGAATTGCTCTTTTTGGTTCGATCACTTTAAATTAACTTAACGTCACTTGCTAAAAACTAAAAAAAAAGAGTCCAAAAGGAGTCACAAGACAGCAGCTGAACCTTTCCAATATACTTAGCTGTTTTTCTTGAAGTGGAAGGTAGTGGAATAGTGTTATAGCGTAACGGCTTCTATGCTAAAAAGATGAGCAGCTTTACCTTTGTAAACTGTATCCTTAATGTGCCGTTAATGCTCGCTTGCGTCACTGGCAACAGTTTGACTTTATCCGCAATTTTAAGGACTCCTTCGCTTCGATCACCATCTAACATTTTCATGTGCAGTCTCGCCATTTCGGACCTGCTTGTCGGAATCATCGTCCAGCCAGTGTACATTGCATATGAACTGAAACAAGAACCGCCTTTAACTTTCGCAATCAATATGTTATTCAGTTTTACAGGCGTAGTTTCTCTCTGCACAATGACGGCGATAAGCGTGGATCGATTCATGGCCCTTCAGTTCCACCTCCGATACCAGTGTTTGATGACTGAGAAGCGCGCCATGTATACATCATTGTCTCTATGGCTCTTTGGTATTCTATCGTCGTTCGTAACGTTATGGAACAAAACGATTATGTTTGCATTTCTTGCTGTGGGCATTGCGATTTGCATCTTTATTTCTACGTTTTCGTATACCAGGATTTATCTCATCGTTCGTCAGCATCAGTTTCAAATTCGTGCCCAACAACAGGCTCTGCAGCTTCCCATGAACTTGGTTCGGACTAAGAGAAGTGCCATCAGCACCTTTATTTACTACATCTGTATGATTCTCTGCTATACTCCAATGTTCAGTTTTATGTCGGTCGTCGCTATTCGTCCAAGTCTTAGCGGTTTGATGGTGTGGAAAGTCGGAAATACTTTTGTTTTTATGAATTCTTCTATAAATCCCATTTTATTTTGTTGGCGCGTAAGAGTGCTTCGAAGGGCGGTCTTAAAACTTGTCCGGCCGAGACACATTATTCAAACTAGCACTGGCTAGGCGACGGCTTTGTCGCAAACAGGAAACAATGAAAATTAGCGATAATAATTCCTATTCAGAAGTGGTCTGATAATAAGGTTCAATTCATTTATCTTACTGTCAACTTTCTTTTTTGATTGTATGCCAAGTATTATTGAATGTCATAAAGGCAGATTGCGAAACAGTTTGCGTCAGACCTTGTCTTTTAATATGCGCATGCTGTGATATACCTTTGCTACAAATAAAGGAAGCTCAATTCAGAGAATCTGACATGTTCCACCTGAGTTTTCTCCTTTTTTTGCGGCAAATGATGCTTTCAATGGACATACTAGGAAGTAATGTTCAACGCGCTTCGGCATATCGAAATCTAATTCGTATGTTTTTTTTTCCTTTCTTTTTCTGTATAAAGAACGGAGGAAAGGGACAGGGAAAAGAAATTGGCCTCTCTGGGTCACTAAGCATCAATTTAACAAGAAAGATTTGACGCTAAAGAGGTAAAAAATGATAGGTATAACAGCCTGCGTCATCAAGTTGGTTGTCTGGGTCCTCTCCTACTCGGCCCCCGTCTCTCTCTAGCCACGCTGCCGAGTAGGGGAGGGCCCTGGAAACGAGGTTGCCAGCGTCATTTGCTTGCACAAGTGGATCTACCCTAAAAATATAATCACCAGCGAAAATAAACCTTGACAAAAGACAGATGGTATGGTGGTAGGAACCTGGTGACATGGAAATGGGGTTTGAAAGTGCCCTTGCAATAACTACTTTAAAACAATTTTCCTCTTTCCTTTCTTTTCCTTGGTTAGTAAGGGTTATTTACCTGGAACGAGGGGGTATGTGATATATTCATTTGGTACGCCCTCGGGGCGTACCCCCGAGGTTAGGGACAGATAAATAACAGGCTTATTTTTCACTTGTGAGGTTTCCCAAAGGATAAATCTTTTGAAGCTTTGAATTAATTCTTTAGAGATGTTTATTCCCAAGAGCCTCGAATTGTTTGAGGTTGAATTCTGAAATATGGAAATTGGTCAATTCATATGGGGTAGTCAAACAGTACTTTTACCAGAAAGAGATGAGTAATTCAGAGGAAAATGTATTCATAAAGTTAAGGCAGGGCAGTACTGGAAACTCTTTTGGACATTTCAACGCGACAGATTTTTGTGTCAGTCGTCCAACGAGTCACACTGCAAACCAGGCTGTTCGCAGGTAGACGTTGGAGATGTTATGTCAGATTTGTTCAAAAGTGACGAGGCCGGTGATACAAATCTCTAGTTTGAACGACATTGTGCTATGACAACTGCCGACAAAGAAAATGAAGTCCAACAAAATGTAGCAAGTTCATTGATTGAAATTCAAAATTCTGATTTGTGTTGTTTTACTGAGACGACGGTTAAACATGTTGAGGGGATTATCAGTAGGGAATATGACAGCTGATATGATGAGGGGAATATGAGCAGGGGAAATGTGTATTGAATAGTTTTGTTATTGTTATCAGCTATCGTTTCAGCCCCGCACTCCACTGTTACAATCAAAGCCGCCACCATCTTTTCAGACATAGAATAATAATGAGGGGTTATGCAATATATTCCCCTAAAAAGAACAAAGGAAATCGAGACAAGCGAAAAATAAGTGTGATTTTTTGTCTTATCGGACGTAAAAGCCTGCCTTTATACTTTGGCCCTTTCCGTCTCAAATGGCTGTAAATTTCGGTAGCTTTTGTTTCAGAAATCCGGCTAGATATACGAATGAATAATGACTATTACCCCTTACATTTTTTTTCACTAGGGATCTTAAGACGCCATCTTGCAATTGTCTGGTAGGCAAACGCAACAGAAATTACTGTGTTCATGTAGACCGTTTTCTTTCACGCAGCCAGCAGCTGTGCAAATTCTGACTCGTCCTTAGTCGTTTTCGCGCGTATCGCGCACGGTTAGAGCAGGGGGTGATGGGAATCTTTCTTCCTTCCCATCACATCCCGCGCGCCACTTGGGAATAAATACAGCCGACTCTAGAGAAATTGAAAAAAGTTCGAGTTATCGGGAATTCGAAGACAATGACCGGAGATAAGGAAATAAGAAAATGGATGGGGAGGAAATGCAAGGATCATGCACTCTTCACTTAAAGAGCAGCAAGAGATATAGATTGATATTTTAAAACAGAAATTGTGCAATAAAGCATGATTAATATACAGTGATGGACACTGCCATAAAGACCTGAGACTTGGACAAATTGTTTGTATATTAGCCTTTTATAACATTTCATTTTCTTGGTTTCTTCCACTGGACGGTTTCCAATTCAATTTTTTGTTGCCTGACAGTGAAAACGATCTATATGATGGCATGAAATATAGCTTCGTCTATAGAATTCCTTTATGTATGATTGAAATCAAAAGTGTGTAGGAATCAAATATGGTTTAAGAATTATCGAGTATTGCAAAGTTTTTGAGATATGTTTTGTCTTGACTGTCGGTCACAGCCCACCACAAAAACGTGTGGCTTGTGCATGCTGGTGTAAAACGCGCAAATGAGGCGAAAATAGCTGTAGATTTCAGACAGTAGGCATTGACAAAAGACGTTAACAATTGAAGCATCTAATATGCCTTAAGCTCATTTTCTTGTCTCTCCTCTGTTTGCTTACACAACAACTTCTGTCCTGTTTTTAAAACTGCCTTTCGAAGCTCCTTTAAACGCCAGCAATACAGAAATGGGTTTATAGACGAGTTCAAGAACACTACGGTATTTGCAACGGTCCACAAGTTTGAACTGAGTGTTGGGTCAATCGTGTAAATTATCATTGAAGTGAACATTGGCGAATAACAGAGAACCAGACAGATGAAATATATGAAAGTGCTCAATGCACTTCTCTTTGATCGCGCTATGTTTATACTTTCCGCGGTGTTCATACTTTGTACAGCTTGTTGCTGAAGGTGAATCGCCGACTGATGATGGCGAACTATGAAATAAATCCTGGTGTAAAAGAAAGCGGAAATTAAAAGGCATGCAAAGATGCCAACAGCGAGAACTATAGGGAGTGTACGCCACAGCATTAAAAACGATGAAGCGATGACAAACAGCCACAGAGTTACTGTAGTTTGTATTGCACATTTGTTGGTCATTAAATTTGGATACCGCATATGGTAATGCAGGGCCATAAATCGGTCTATGCTTATCGCTGTCATTGTGCATAGCGAAACAACACAACCCATGCTGAAAAGTATATTGGCTGTCTTGCGCAAGCCAGGATCAGGCTTTAGCTCGTGGGCGATGTAAACCGGCTGTACAGCAAGCCCGACAAGAAGATCCGAAACAGCGAGACTGGACAAGAAGATTGAAGACGATGAATGAATTGAGGGTGTCCTAAATATAGCGGACAGCACTAACGTGTTGCCGATGACTGCTACGAACATCAGTGGAACATTAAGAACAATATTTATCACCAAAAGGGCGTCCATTTCGCTCAGAGATGTTGACGTGGTGTCACATTTATAGTTTGAAGTCCATGAATCCCAACTCTAGATCAAGCACACTGAGTCCTGCTCTTGCTATGTGCCTAAGTATTGTATCGAGTCCTGTGTACTTTCTTAGCTTTCTCAATTTGTGACATACGTATTACATATATTGGCTTGATAGTCCTCACAGTTTGCAGTAGGAGTCAAGTATGCCACAATATGCCCCATCACATCATTCCCGGCTTAAGAATCAAAAATTGTCAGTGGCTCTCAAAGGTTACCTTGTTGAAGACAACTTAAAGTTTTCGTTCTGCAGGCGGTTTGAGCTAAAGTGCTAGTTGTGTTTAAATAGATTGACAGCTCGTGTGAGGTCACCGTCTATGAGCAATAATATATTAGAATTCTAATCAATTTATTTTCAGCTTTGCCAATCAGTAGGTATTCCAAAATTGAATTATAAATGTTCGCTTTAGATAGACTAAAAACAGGCTACTGTGTTTTCATGAGTGCAGGAAAAGAAAACACCATTATTTTTTTAACGATAAACTGGATCCGTTGGTAAAAGCTCTTATCGTCAGCTGTATCGTTAGGTACTGAAAACGTAAATTTTCTAACCTTCGCTTTCGAAACATGAAAAAGCAGGTGTCATGTTGAACTCGTCAAAACAAGCTACTTTAATTACCGGCAGGAAAACAACACACTATTACGGAATAAGAACAACCGGTTTCGATAGTAAAGATAAAAATTATAAATGCGAATAAAATTTTTTAGAGACCAAGATATTTGGAGAGGCATTTCGTTCTTTGTAATCTCAAGTTTTGCCGGTGAAAAAAAGACAAAAGACAAAACATCTGGCACTGTCAAAGTTTTTTTTAGTGGTGCAATATATGAATAAGCAATAAGGTCTTTACCGTGGCGCAATATATATGCTTGCCTCAAAATGACAACACAATTTTCTTCAATGAGACTTCGGTCAAGAGTGACGTCTGAATAAATTAATTCCATTTTTTTTTTCATAAACTCTTTTTTTTCAGGAACGTTACGTAGATTTTCTCAATGAAGAACATACTAAAAACTTGGGGCATAAATATTTGGTGACTTTACCATTATTAGACATAGCATTAATATCGACAAATAACAACCACAAAAAGAGATTTGTTTGTCAGATAATTTAATGCAGACGAAGACAGTGCGAAATTTATTTATTTCGGCTGAAGTGACAGCAAAAGTACAAATTGTTGGTTTTCACTTGACGTCACTAAAATTCAGATTAAAAAACTATCGATCCTACCGAGATTTTACTTTCACAATGCATTAAGCAGTGAAAACTAGTTTTTCTGTTGGTTTCCGTCCGCCATGTTAGAGCTCATCCAGGTGAGCACCAGCATGGCGTCTCCATACAAATCTCTTTAAGTTTGGGTAAAACAAATCTTCGGATATCTCGTATACGAAATATTCGTCTGACCTGAATCTTGGCGAGGGTCTTTGTATATGTACCTTCTTTCATTTCCTAGATTCTGGACTTTATCTATTGAACGGTTTTGATTTTTATTTTGATCTATTTTGAATGGCGTGACAATGAAAACCAGCAATATTTGTTCATTTAATTATTTTTGTTGTTTATTTTGTTTTTAAGTCCTTTAATGAATCGTGGAATCCCAAGTGCCATGGAGTGAAACATCACGTTCAGCCGAATAGCCTATGCTCTGTAATTGAATACCTCAGCGAGGTGAGTTTACTTCGCATCAGTTTCTCATCGTCGTCGTCATCATCGTCATCACCACCACCACCGCCACCACCATCATCATCATTAGGGACTTTAAGATCCAACGACGCGGACGACAACAAGAACGTCAAAAAAACAATAGGTTTAATTAGCAAAACAACAACTTTGCATCACACTTTTTGTACCACCACCGACCCTAATTGCTTTTGTGGAGGACGTAAACAAGCAACTCAAATTTTATTTCATCAAATTCCGCTTCAGGAGGGTTCGCCTACAATTCATCACGTTCTTGTCGCCGTCGCGTCGTTGGATCTTAAAGTCCCTATTATTACCACCACCACCACCACTACTATCATCATCATCATCATCGCCACCACTACCACCACCACCACCACCATCATCATCATCATCATCATCACCACCACCACCGTCACCATCATCATCAGCACCACCACCATCATCATCACCACCACCACCACCACCATCATCATTATCATCGCCACCACCACCACCACCACCACCACCATCATCATCATCATCACCATCATCACCACCACCACCACCATCATCATTATCATCGCCATCATCACCATCATCATCATCATCACCACCACCACCACCATCATCATTATCATCGCCATCATCACCACCACCACCACCACCATCATCATCATCATCATCACCACCACCACCATCATCATCATCATCACCACCACCACCACCACCACCACCATCATCACCACCACCACCATCATCATCATCATCATCACCACCACCACTATCATCATCATAATCATCATTACCAAGTAATCTGCTCTTGTCGTCACCACCACCACCCCAACCACCCTCACCATCATCATCATCAATTTATTTGATAAAGAAGGTTGTATAAAAGGAGACACTCAGGACTCAAATGGTCACAAATTTCAGCGTATCCTTATTCCGGAACGCGATCAACCAAGCGCACCATAATTTTTTTACCTTTATTTGCCCATCATTGCAATCATGCTGCCTACTGCGAGCTAAACAATAAATAAGAAAAGCAATGATGTATATATCAAAACAAGGTCTCCAAACCTAAGCCTTGTATCCTCCTAAAAGGCTAGGGTACAAAGCTCCCAACTGTGAAATGGTTTTTGTAAACTGCACTATAAGCAGTCAGGCAAAATCCTCCCACATGGTAACCGTGATGGAGGACAGGGAAGGGGGGTGGGGGGGGTCAGTGGAGAGGTTGAACAGGGGGCTGCGGTTTACATGGAGGGAGGAAGATCCTAGAAGGCGGATCATCCTAGCGCCATATGTTTGCTGTATTCGGTTTACATGCAAAGGGTTGTACTTGTTCCTAGAGCTGGGATCTTCCTAGCTGACAGGTAGGAAGACCCTAGTACTAGGAAGATCCTAGCACCATGTAAACTGCCTTTCCTTGGAAGATCCTAGTACTAGGGAGAAACCGGACAAAAATATAGGCAGGTAGTTAAGTGGCTAATCACAGCAATAAAGGCCGACCATTTCGTTTGGCGTTACCGCGACCTGATTATTGTGATAATTCTGCTGAAAGGTAGTTGTAAACGCCAGTAAAGAGAACAGAAGGACCCAAATTGTATGTTTGTTTTTGTCGTCCGCTATTTTTAATTCCTTCTCAAACATTCTATATTTGGGTACCACATGGGGCAAAATTTCTGCATGTAAACCCAACGTAAAATTGATCCGCCTTCTAGGATCTTACTCCCTTCATGTAAAGAGCCCCTGATAATAAATCCAATAAAATGTTTATGTCAAAGGAAATCTCCTAAGAGTATACCTATGCTTGCTAAGGCTCGCCACTACCTTTTAATTTGCAATTGCTCTGGTTGTACGTAGGTCGAGGGTTGGTGTCCAGTGTTACCATGGAGACGTGACTTTGACCCCTTTAAACCACCTGCTAACCACACCGAGGTTTGTAGCCATATCGGTCAATAATTCAGGTATATGAGCGGTAAACAAAAAATATATTTGCAGGACTGTTAAGGACTCAAAGGTACTGGATCAGTTGTTAATAAGTATAGGCTTTTCAAACAAGTCCAGCTTAAGTCTGTGGATTGTGTTTGACAACGTGTTCAATCTTTTATAAACGTTAAGCTTCTTTTGTGTAAATAGACTGAATGTACGAAGAACACAGTTCTTTGTGCCGAATTTGTTCTAACTAAGGATAGTTCTAGTCCAATAAACTCCTCTCGTTCACCTGCTAGTTTGTGTCAAACTCTGTAGCAGAATATTAAATCATCGTTCAGATGACTTTGGCTTGCAGGCAGTGATTTGCACAGATGTATCCGGGTTATTAGAAAAATTAAAGGACGACCGTTACGCCTGGATGAGAATTCGAATAACGGAAACATGGCCGCAGTGGAAAGAAGCCACTGAACAACTTGCTGTGACCCTGAATGTGAAGAATAGAATGAAGAAAAAGGTGAATTTTGGGTTTTCTTTGAATGTTGTTGAATGTCTAGATGAGAGTAAGATTCTGAGAACTGAATACACCTACCCCTCCCTTAGACGAGCATTTTGCCCCAAGTAAGGAGTTAGTGTTAGGGTTAGGGGAGGGGTAGGTAGCAATTTTCCAGAATCGTATTACCTCAGCCTACCTACCCCTCCACTAGCCCAACATTTTGCCCTAAGTGAGAACGCTGGGTGAGGGGACGGGTAGGTGAGTAATTTTTTTAAATCTAATAATAAGGCATTTGAAATGCTTAGCGAGCTAAAAACAAGCAGTTTGATCGGTCTAATGAATGGTAAGGACGACATTCTATCAGTTTAGCGACGCAGATCAAGAAGCAACGTGATTGGTCTTGCTAAGTAGATAAAAGCCGTTTGGGGGGGTCCAATTGATTAGAAGAAAGTAAGTTGAATAGTTGCTCTAAGTAGAGGTAAAATTGAGCGAACAGCAAGATCGCAAAATGTTAAAACTCCCAGCATTTGATAAATTTTTTTCCGCCACGACGACATTCTTGCCAAAACATGTAGTAGAATGACGACGGCTATCACACTTTCCCGCCAAAATGACGTTGGTTCACGTGCGCACCACTTAGTATTGAGAAAAACTCGTCGTCGTAGTCGTTCTCGTATAAGCAAAGGCGTTTTCAGCCAACTCAACCGAAAATGAAGCCTCCCTCCTTTCAATATGCCTTGACACCACCCAATTTGTATTACTAAGTTGCTTTATTCTTATAGAGACGATTGACCTGAAACATTGGGCAAAACCACTGCACAAGTTGGTAAAAAGTCCATTTCCGGTCGACGTGCGTCGATTAAAAAAAGCATTTGCTTTAGCTCCCTAATCTAAAGGTCTTGATTTCCTTTACCAGATTCTTCTCTATATGGGAAGCATAGAAGACAACTTCAAGTTTTTTACTGAAGCCTTTACTGGTGGATGTTTAGGGGAGCTTACACAGTGGAGTGATTTAATGAGTGCACTGTATATTTTAGGGCATGACTTGATAATTACATCAGATTACAACGACCTGCGAAAGTAAGTTTATCCATGTTTATTTCGTAGACTGAGAAAACAGCCGCGTCCCCACCACTGGTTTTCCCGGCGAAATGACGTCGGAGGGACGAGTGCAGAAATTCCACACTGATGACGTGTTGCTACTCAGATCTGGGTGGTGCTTCTGATTGGTCTCCCCGGAGAGAAATTTGCTTCAACCAATCAGAAGCACTACCTAGATCTGGGGTGTGAGGAGTGCAGCATGGAATTTCTGCACTCGTTCCTCACACTTCATTTCGCGGGAAACCAGTGGTGGCGTCTCGAAAGGTGGGCTGTTTTCTCAGGGTTATTTTATCGTCCTTCAACACAAAGTTTTTGTCAGTTCCTCAATATTATTATTAAGAAAAAAAAGCCAACAATCAATTTTCAAAATGTTCCAAACTGGACAGGTTCTCGATACTTTAGAGAGGCAATGGAGTTTTAAGACCGAAGAAAGCTACACATTTTATATCGGTAACTTTTCTTCACATTTGAATCTTTGTATCAAGCATCATGCCTCCTGACACCCAAAAAACTCCTGGGATGTCCAGAAAACAACTTTGTGGAAGTTTACCGCTAAGAATTCATACAGAGATAAGAATTTTTGTGAAAGGTTTGCACCTAAGACTCATTTCAAAAGTTGGTTGAGTTCTGATGGTCTGGGTGAACGTAGTCCTGAATAGGACTATTGTTGTTGACAATGACTGACGTTTCGACAACCTGTGCGGTAGTCATCGTCAGAGTCAAATTAAAGAGACTAAAACAAAATTCTTGTTAATACAGTCAACTCTCGCCCTGCGGACTCCCCGCTATAACGGACACCCCGATAATACGGACGGCAGCTAAATCCCCTCCAAAAATATATTAGAGATGTTTGACTGAAATAAACTCCCGCTATTACGGACTCTCGCTAATGAGGACACTAACTCAAGGTCCCTAGCTACAGTGTCTTCTATAAAGAGAGTTGACCGAATGGAAATTTGGGAACTAGTTATCTATACCCTTGCAGTCTGCAGGTATTGAAAGACTGAAGAACATCCCCGATGGGGGTACTCCCTATAATGGCCCATGCAAGGAGGCTCCGCGCCAGAGGGGTACCATTTTTAGGCCTCAGGTATATTAAAGGGTGGGCATTTCACTAGTTAAAGTATATAAAAGAGCATGGAAATCTGTCTTTCCAACTGTAAAAAGACTTAAAAGGGTTGTGAAAAAGTCGAGAAGATTTCCTAGTATTGTGATTTTTAAGACAGTGCATATATAGGGTACAAGTTCTCAGCTAGGTATGTGAAAGGGGTACCATTTGTCAATGGAAAGAATACGGAAGAGGTACCTTTTCTTTCAAAAATGGTATATAAAAGGGTAAGGTGTTGGACCTCGGGGCGGAGCCTCCCCGTATAACATTTGTTGGGTACCCGGCCCCTCTCGACTCTATCCACTGGACAAAACCATTGTCCAGTGAAAACGTTTTAGGGAAACCAGTTGCGTTATTTTTTGAATAGTGATTTATTTAATGGTTATTATCATAGTGGTTAAATGTCTATATCAACAGCATTATCACCCAGACTGATTCAGATGGCTGTGCTTTAAGAGAACTTGCTGACGGCTTGGATCTAATATTTACTGACATTCCAGGCGCTAAGAAAATTATGATGGTCAGTGGACCACATAGTTCGCGTTACAGGTACAGCTAACAATATGAACTTTTAAGAAGAACTTCATTGCTAATGGAGAGAGCTCTGATACTAACCAAATGCAATAAGCGATTATAGGAAATGAAAAGGTGGAACAGAAGTGGGAAAGGTAGTCAGTAAAGGAGCATAGATACACTTAACAGGACATCTGCACGTTTAGTAACGTTTCTTGTCTTCCACTAGATGCAAGATGCGCATTTTGGACTCGTTTGGAACGGACGCGGAATTCAACTATCCGTACTACAAAGAAAGTATTCCTGGCGGCAGATCGGTATGGGGAGATGTGAATCTTCTGCTTCCTCAGTTCATGACGATGTTCCGTAAGTTCAATCTTTGAATCATTAGACGTTTCTGCGAAACTGCCCACCTACCCCTCCCTTAAGCCAACATTAACACTTACTTCTCACTTAGGGCAAAATGTTGGCATAGGGGAGGGATAGGTGGCAGTTTCCCAGAAACGTATAATAATGCCACAATCTTTCTTTCTTTTTCAAGAATGACTGCTCTATTTCTGATAGGTACCTTTTGAATTCAAGATTTTGTCACTGGAAACTTTTGAATTCAAAACTCTGGAATTGTAAACTGTTGAATCCAAGTTTTTTTTGGGGGGGGGGGTGGCGGATTTCTGACTCTTGAATTCAATTAAGACAATGGCATTCTGAAATTTTGAATTCAAAACTTGGGATAGCAAACTTTTAAATTCAAGCTTTTGGTATAATTACAAAGTGTTGAATTCAAGACTTTGGCTTTCCAAACACTTGAATTCAGGACTTAAGCATTGCAAGCATTTGAATTCAATACTTTGGAATACCAAAATCTTGAATTCAAAATTTTGGTATTTTAAAGTGTTCATGTTGAATTCAAGACTTTGACGTTCCAAACTTTTGATTTCAAGACCTTAACATTTCAAACATTTGAATTCAATTCAAATTTTTGAATTCATGATTTTGGCATCGAAACATGCCTTCCAGGTTAATCTGGTTTGATAATTAACACAACGGTAATAATTTTTTCTACGAAGAAGACTGACGAAACAGAAATTATGAGCCTTCTTGCCACAAAGACCCTAGCAGTAAAGTGTTTTATGTTCTTAATGATTCTTTTGGCAGCTCACAGTCCCGATAACTCGTTCTTGGGCTTTGCTGTTCCAAAGAAACATCGCAGTAAAACTAGAGAACCCAAGAACAGAACCAATGCACTAATCTACGGAAAACTACCGCATTTCTGGAAGGTACTAGTACATTGTTAAAGTGTTAGCGCAGGTGTTTCCGTCGTAGATGCTAAGGTTGCGTGCAAACGGACGCAATAACTCCCAACATTGTTGCGCCAACAATGTTGGGAGTTGTTGCCTGCGTGTTGGAAGTGGTGTGCAAACGGATGCAACAACTCCCAACATTGTTGGGACCTGCAGTGCGTCGTGGGAAGGATACAACCCATAAGTCTTTGTAAACCATGCGTAATGCGCGTGCGCGGCCTCAACAATGTTGGAAGAGCTGTGCAAACGGATCCAACATTGTTGCGCTACGCTTCGGCGATCAAGGAACAAAAGAAATGTTGGGAGTTGTTGGCTGAAAAGTTTGACCGGTTTCAAACTTTGCGCAACAACACGCAACAACATCCAACAACATGTAACAGGGTGTGCAAACGGACGCAACATGTAACATCCAACAATGCTGGGAGTTGTTGGCCAACAATGTTGCGTCCGTTTGCACGGGGCTTGAAATTCCTCGAGTGAGGTTTATTTTGTCTTTTTGGTTTAGGGCAAATCGCTGTACATTGAAGTGATCAGAAATCATGTCCAGGAAGTCCATGCCAACATCGGCTCCAAAAACGTAAGAATTCACTGCCTCAGATGTTTATCACACGTTCAATTTTTATGTTATACCGTAGCCATTAACTGCAATGTGGTTGTTTCAAAAGGAGACTGTTCTACGAAAATTCGACGTGCCTGATTATGTAATAAATCACGGAATCGTCAACATCTCCACACTCATGGATCTCTTTCAAGGCAGTAAGGTATTCAGACTTATTTGTGTTAGCTTGAAAAATTCTGGTATGGTTCGACTCAACTTTTGACACAACTGATGTCATTGCGTGCCAATTATTGGTTGCGACTATTAAAAAATGCATCTCTTGTCCCATCAGAGGCGAGTAATTTTGTTGAGTCCACCATATTGCCACAATATGCGCATTTGATCATATTTTAATGTTAATTTGCGCAATATAAATGATAAGTATTATTATTATTTATATTAGCTTTCTTTGGGCTTTTGGTACGAGCAAACAGGAAAGTATTGTTTTTTGGGGTCCTTAGGTTTTTGTTGGTCTGGGTGATCCTTTAGAAGGACCAGCAGCCCTAGAAGCCTTGGCGAATGGATGTTTCTTTCTTAACCCAAAGGTATGCTAGGAAATTAACAACACATCATTTTTTTGTACATCTACAATTAGATTATCAGTCGGTCTGAGTAGTTAAGTAGCTGTTTTGCTCCTTGACGCCCACATTCCTCTACGTCTCTATGCCTCGAGTTGCGTTGAATCGTGAGTTATATGGTGGCTCTAAAATGTCTGTCTGCTCTTGAACGAGCTATAAATAACCAAATGCAATTACGTTTTGATACAGGTTTGGTACAATATTTTAATTAATTATAGTTTGTATTTTTTTCAGTTTGATCCACCATTTGATCGAGTAAACCATGGGTTTTACGCTGGCAAACCCATGAATAGGAAGGTAATGATTAAGCTGACATATTAACCAATAATGCAGAAGTGTTTCATCTGATATTAAGGCGAAGAAGAATTACGAGGAGTAATATATTAAACACGAGAAGAAGTGTTTCATTCGATATCAAAACACCAATAAGTAATATATCTAATCAACATGAGAAGCAGTGTTTCATCTGGTATCCAAACACTGAGAAGTAATACATTAAATGCGAGAGGGAATGTTTCATCTGATATCCAAACACCGATAAGTAATATATCAAACACGAGAAGGAGTGTTTCATCTGGTATCCAAACACTGAGAAGTAATACATTAAATACGAGAGGGAGTGTTTCATCTGATATCCAAACACCGATAAGTAATATATCAAACACGAGAAGGAGTGTTTCATTTGATATCCAAACACCGAGAAATAACAGGAGAAGGATATCCAACTATCGAAAAGTAATATATGAAACGCGAGAAGAAGTGATGATATCTCAGTGATATCCACACACTGGGAAGTAATATAACAAACAAGAAGAGAAGTGTTTCCGATATCGAAATACTGAGAACTAATACATCAATCACGAGGAGTGTTCCATCTGAGATCCAGACATGCAACTAGGAGTTTTGTCAAACACGAGAAGAAGAATTTGTTTCGATAGAGTGATTTTCATATAACCTTGAAAAATGGTTTCGGTAAGTGTTCGTTATCTGTTTTAACAGCCAATGGATGAAAAGATCAAAACATGGCCTCTTCGTTTTTCCGCCAAAGAAAACTTTAATGTGAAGGAGGCATTGTTCGATTGGCCAATCGTGTCGCAGTATGACGTCAAAGCGAAGTATCGATCGACAAGTTTCTAGAAAGTTCTAGGGCATGAAGTTTTTCCACCTGAGCGTTCGCTTAACCAACCAAAAGGCACGCGCGTTTGTATCCGTTCGATAAACCAATCAAATCGCTCTATTTCCGTTCGTTTCTTTTTTCTGTTTTGTTTGCTTGTTTTCATTTCAAGGTCATACGAAAATCGCTCTATTCAGAACCGGGAAGTGTCTTGTGAAAACAATTTCCGAGGTATGTGAGTATTGTTTTCAATTCTCTTTAAGATAATGTTGGAAGGAAATCGAAAGTTGGCAAAATTGAATTTAATGGTAATGACCCAATCAACCTTCCTTCAATGTTTTCAATTAGTTTTTGAAATTGAGTTTAGACTATTTTTTCGCATGAACAGATTACATCCCAAAATCCTTATGCGGAGGTGTTTGTTGGAGAGCCGTTCGTTCAAACTGTGAACATAAACAACATGAAAGAAGTCGAGGAAGCTTTGCAGAAAATTTTGAATTCTTCGGTAGGTAATAGTGGTTAACCCTTGTTCCCCCAGAGGTCACCAAAGTCTGCCACTCAGGAAAGTTTCAAATTTTGTTTAGTATAAAAAGGGACAAAGACTAGTACCATGCAATCGTATCCCAGAAGAAGATTCATTGGAATGACCCAACATTTCAGGGATTTGTCCACTGACCCAAAAGTTATAACTAACATTTACAACATAATAAACAACACCACAGCAAAGTACTGCTCAGCAGCTTTCATTTGAATGAAATCCTGAAGTGTAAACTGCAGGATTTCATCCACTGTTTCAAAAGTTAGAACCGCCTTGTACACCACAATTAAAAGCAGTACCATAAGAGAGTACTACTAAGCGGGTCAGGCAAAAAGACGTTTCACATTCAGTATGAATCTATTTCCAAAACAATTTGGTCTACGTAGCTTACTTATTTTCTCTTTAAAGGAAACTCCTCGTCTTCCTTATGAATTCACTGTTGCTGGAATGTTAGAACGACTAAACGCATACTTGGAACACCAGGTAAAAACGCACTGTAAATTCACACTTCTGGCTTCCTCCTAGCTGTATTCCGTTTCTCTAATACCGCATAGGAGATCATGGAGAGCCGTTGTGTGATCTTACTTGCTTAGTAAGCCAGTGATTGAAACAGAACTTCAGAATATACGCATTTTATCCTTTTTGGTCATCCAAAAAATTTTGGCAATTTCTGAAGGCTTATTTTTCGCCCCAAATTCGGTGGCAGACACGTCACCCACGTGAAAAATACAATGAAACCCCACCTTACAGTCACCTCGTTGGTACGGCCACTTTTTTTGGTCGCCTGGCAAAAACCGCCATACATTTTCGTGTAAAAAAAAAACCCTCTTCAATACGGCCATTTTTTTTGGGCCCATTCAGTGACCGTATTAACGAGGTTCCACTGTACAGCCAAATACACACAATATACTGTTGACAGGAAGAAGTTATTTAAAGTCGTAACATCCCACCAAGTGGTGTGAATAGTGCTGGTAAAATTCAAGCAAACCCCGCCGGGGTTCGCAGCACATCTTCAACTTCATTCACTGTTTTCGCAAAGATCAGAGTGAACCTTGTCTAACCCCCAAAATTTTGCATTTTCATTGTTTCCAGTGTCTCCTGGGTATTACCATGATTACAGTCGTTCCAAGAGAAATCGAAGACGATGGCTATGCAAACCTTGGGGGGTGGGGGGGGGGGAGGTAAACAAGGTGCATTATGGTCTTTGTGAAAAAGGTGAGTGAGAGTACGCCTACTTTAACAAAGTATGTGAGTTGGAGTCGCCATAAAGATTGACAGAACGCAAATTCTCTTTTTAAGCGACTCCTTACTTCAGGAACTGACGTCCGTCCTGGCGAAAAGACTACTTCTGGTCACCGCACTAGACGCTTGCGTAGTCCTTACTAAAAGTCCCTTGACAAAAACTGGAGCATGTTTGCTTTTCCACTAGTCTTAGCAGGGGCGGCTCCAGAAAATTCAGAAAGGGGGGCCAGGACTTTTGGCACCTATGTAGATATAATTTGTGTGCCTTAGCCAACCCCTAAATTTGCCCATGCTTAACTATTGTGTCGTTTCGCTGATCTGAGGATGTGTCAGTTAATATTCTTTCCAAATGCTCAAATGTTCCAGGACTTCTGCAAGCCCAGTGTCTGGCCACCAATTAAGGAGCTGCAGATTACGAAAGGAAAAGATGGCCAGTCTTGCGAATTCGCCTGTCTCGATAAAGGACTCGTGTGTGAACCAACATTCTTTGCTACTGTCAACAGTCAAGAAATGTTTAAAAAGTAATTGCTTTATCTTTTGTTACACCATATCAGTTTTACAGTTTAGCGAATATTAAGTTACTATAAATTGGCTCAAAGACAAGCATTATATAATTATCGGAATTCTTTGATCTTCGGTTTTTTTTCTTTTTGTTTATTCCTTTACCACGGCTGTTGAAAGTATAAGGTTT
This sequence comes from Porites lobata, assembly GCA_942486035.1. Classification (NCBI taxonomy): domain Eukaryota; kingdom Metazoa; phylum Cnidaria; class Anthozoa; order Scleractinia; family Poritidae; genus Porites; species Porites lobata. The sequence continues at coordinate 1,679,930 of CALNXK010000033.1, forward strand.
GAAATTTATTTACATTTTATGTGAATTCAAACATACAGAATTTTTTTTCTCACGGAGATTATTTGCTAAACAACACGCTTTAAGTTCCTGCCGTCGGATTTTCCATAGTAGGTCTAGAACGTGTAAAATTCGTCTATTACTTAATTTAATTTTTTTTTTCTTTATCGTTGTCATGGTAATATCGATTTTTCATAAAACTACATTTTGACAAACTTTAGTCCAAAGTCAGTGAGTGGTGACGATCAGACAAGGATAAAGTCGCTTTTAAGGCGATCAGTGAAAAATCTCAGTATGGTTCCCGAAAAACTGTATCGAAACACCTAAAATTATGAGAACAAGTTAATTACATTTTATTTCGATTACAATGACTTTGCCTGTCAATAATTTGTCTCCATTGACTGTTCCTGTGTCTTCGAGGATGAGATAGAAATGGCGGAGGGAGAGTCGAGATCCGTGTATTTCCTTTGAAAAAACTGTAGCTTTGTTCCGTTGCTTTCTGACAGCCTTTGCATTTCACTCCCGTGTGTTGCTCTTGAATTCTTTCACGAGCAAGGAGAGTCGTAATGCTCCATTTTTGTCAGTTCAGTTTCTGGCTGTCGTTTCTGGTCAAACAAAGTCGGATTTTGCGTAGTCTACGAAACCAATAAAACCTTTAACTGTATTATCGTTTCTACCATTGATTTCAGAGCCGGTATCCAGTGCCATACGTCCCCCATGGTATCCTGTGACAGTATTTTGGCGCCATCACTGAACACTTCAAATAACACGTGTTTTCTACAGGGTAATTCCATGCTATTCAGCTGCCGAGCAGCCAGGCCTGGTGTGATCCGTGTTTGTCCTTGTCGTTCATACCGAAAAGAGCAAGTGGCTTTATGTGAATCATGTTGAAGGAATTCTCTTTGATGTACTGTACCTCGCTTGGGAGTAGCCAATTGATAGCCTATTGGCTTCCTGTCTGTTGCAGTTTTTAATTAGCCCCAGATTCCGGATCCGGTAAAATTTTGCTTTTGGAATCCGGAATCGTAAACAGTGGTATCCGGAATAAAGCTCAAGGGATCTGGGATCTCACCAACGATTGGAATCCAGAATCTAAGTTCAATTGACAAAGACTGGAATCCGCTGACTGGAATCTGGAATACTGATTAAATTATAATTGAATTACTGATTATATTGTTTAATTTGCCTTATTTGTTTCAAAATATTTTAGTGGCTGCTGTTACCTATCCAGCGCAGCTTAGTGTACAGTACTTCATAATAAACAAAGCAGTTAGTAACTTTGACACATTTAAGATCCAAGGATGACGGCGGGAGCGAAAACGTTGCTTAAAAAGTGAATTGACGTTCTTTCAGTCTTCATCGCGATTAATTCAACTCACTTTCTTTGTCAAATGTAGGCGAGCTCTCCTGAGTTGAATTCCCAATAACCATATTCAAGGTCAGAAGGAGAAGGAAAATTTCGTCGAGGCTTGTTTACGTCCACCATAGAACGTGGAATCAGGCATTTTCACGACAAAAAAGTGTGGTGCACGTGCAGCGTTGTTGTTTTGTGTTTTAAACGTCTTTTCCTTTTTTGACGTTCTCGTTGCCGTGGCCGTCCTCGGATCTTGAAGTCCATATTATATGGCGTATGGCGTGAAATATATGACAACGCAAACAAAGTATTTGATTTTAAGTACACCGCTTTTGAGACAAATTAAAACTGTCATTAGCAGCCATTTTGAATGACGTCATCGGAACCCCCCTCCCCCCATTGTTTTATTTCCGGATATTCTCACACATTATTATGATATGCTCTTAACAAGAGGTAAGATAAATTATTTTTATTAACAAGTAATTGGTGGTTTTCACATAAAATCATCAAAATTCAAACTAAAGAATTATCGATCCTCCAGAGTTTTTCCTTTCATGAAGTATTAGAACAACTAAAAACTAACATTTACACAAATTTTCACTTCAAAAGGGTTCTTCGTTTTGTGATAGAGAACGCTTGAATTTCTAACCTTTTGCGTGACACTTTTTTTTTTTGGAGTAAAAAAAAAAGTGTCACGCCAAAGGTTAGAAATTCAAGCGTACTCTATCACAAAACGAAGAACCCTTTCGAAGTGACACGGCATTCACATGGCGACCGAGAGAGCTGTCATGTAGGAAAAAAGAAAGTGACTTATCTTGGGAAATTTTGTATTGAAAGTATTAGTTTAATGTTTATGAGTTCCTCGACACATGAATTCACGCTTTCGTAGCAAAACTTAATTCTGTTTGTCTCCGGTCGCCATGATGGTGCCCATAGGGATAGATGATTTTCATGTAGGTACACCTAATTGTGACTGTTACCATTCTCGACCCCAGTGCTTACGGGTTTGGAAATGCGCGCGCAGAAGATCCCTGGGCGGAGATTGCCACTGTTACATAATGCGCATGCGCTGTATAATGCTGCCTGAAGGAGGTCGTAATTGAGAAAATCTTCGAATCTGCCCCTTCTGCCACTTAAATGAAATTGAAAAAGAATCACACTTTCTATTCAATTGTAATATTTACGATAGTCTTCAATCTAACTTTTACAAGAACATTAGTAATAGACAGCCCCTTTCTAATAATTTTGACAACAATGCAAAAACCCTCTTCATATTTAACAATGTCGATCCTCATATCTACAAACTTACAGCTGCTTACATACATTTATGTATGGAATATAGATAAAAACTTGTTCTTTAATTATAGCCTTTTTTCTTTATTAAGATTTAGAACAAATAATGTAGGTAATACCATCTACTCACGTAATCATCTCCATAATTCTTCAAAAGATACTCAGCCTCATTCATTGATTGTTAAATATTGTTAATTATCCATCAGTAGTAATTTGTGTTTTCAAATCAGTAGTAATTAAATTTAAGAAAAATACGGTGTCTACAAATAGGAAGACTCAGAGAAAAATAGTTGTTAAAATTTGATATATTTTCAAGTGTGACTAACAATTTAATGGTTCAAAACATTTCCTATTACAAAATATGATAACACCTAAGTATCTCTTTAAACAGTTTCTAAAACGCAATACGTTTACTGTAAATAACTTAAATAATTTAATAAAATAGTATTCACAATAAACAAACAATAAACCTTCCCTCTTCCGCAGGAAATTCGAATTTCGAAACGACCACATCAGCACCAATTCTCCAAAACCCAACAACCAATCCCAAACGTTCTGCCGTGACCACAAAAATGCCCCCACGCCCTAAAGCCAGGACCATATCTCTGACGTTATGACGGACCGGACATATTCCCACGAACAGCCGACAAGAGCTCTTATCGGTTTACTAATTCAGACCCATATTCGTAGGGAAAAAAAGGCCCATTTGCCAACTAATCAAGGGCCAAATGATGTATATTTTCTATTTAGTATGAAACATAAGGAATACATTCCCAGGAACAGCACGATCACAATAACAGGGAAAACAGAACTTTCACCAAAAGGATCCTAATTGCTGTAATTGATCACAAACTGGACCCATTCTTCCAGGGACAAAAGGCCCATCTCCTCAGCAATCCGAGCATATATCCCTAACAATACATGGAACATATTTTAGGAACATTCTAATCACAACTGAAGGGCCAGCGGAATCATAGCCCAATAGGGGCCCTAACAGTCGTTCCGCGTGATAAGGATCTAGTGACACTGTTTGCAGAAGGCTACTTGTTGAGCTTGGAAGTCTCTGCAAGGACACAGCCGTTTTACATCAGGATCTTTCTTGACGCAGCTGAAGAGAAGTGGAAATCTCTGCAAGGTACATGCCTTAGTTGACGTGCTATAACAAGGAGCTAAGAGAGATTCCTCTGTATTAACTGAGCCACATTTTTCTCCAAACCTGCAAGAAGAAACATTTTTGTGTCACTTCTTCTCCAGAGTGAAAATGCAGTCTTGTGAGGTGGTTCTGACTCTTTAATCTGTGGACGAAATTCTATAGTGTGACCATTCAAATGAAAGCTACTGAGCTATACCTTCCTGCGGTACTGTTTATTATGCTGTACAAGGTGGTTCTAACTTTTGAGTCTGAGGATGAAAACCTATGGTGAGTGTAGAAGAGCATTAACACGTGCTTTGCCAGCATTTTTCTAGTTTACGTGCTTAGCGATCATTCAATAATCTTGAGAAAGTGTTGTAAGATTGCATGTAAAGGAGGGTTATTTTTTTACCCCACCTAAGCAGGGCCTTAATTTGGTAATCCCAGCGAGGTTTAAAAAACAAAAGCCTTAATTTGCACAAGAAAGCAAAACCCTGAAGGATTTTGGTCGTAGAAGTAAAATGACGTCATCATGCAAATGACCCATGCCTGACGGCCTGGCCAAGGACAACAGAGCGGAATCTCTTCGTTTCGTGGGTTTGTTTCTTCCCGACTGCGTGCAAAATAAGCAAGGATTAAAAACACACGAGGTAAGTGTATATATACTTTAATTGCTTCCAAATAAAAGAGCTATTTCACATTTTAAATTCTCCGCATCTGAACTTCAACAAATTATGAAATATGGTTTCTTTAATTTAAGATGCACTCTTCGGCCGCATTCGCTTTGTGTTTTAATGGGCAGCAGAAAGACCGCCAACTAATTTCAGAGAATGCATATTTTGTTGCACCAAGACAAATTCAGAATGTAACCTTCAAGGAAATAAAAATAACAGTTGCACAGCGGCCAAACCCGTTCAGACACTTACTTTTCTATTTGTTCCCCACTATTGACATCTTCAAAGTAAGAAGGTTCACACAGGAGACCTAAATTAACGGCAAAATATCATGATCAATAAACGAACTAGAACATGGCTATCAAACTCCTACACCCGTCGAAATTCGTATTTGCTAAATTTGTTTGTTTTTTTATTTCGTTTAACTTGCTTGTTATGATGTCGTCTTGCGACCATTAATCTTCCAAGAGGCGAAAAGAAGCGTCGAGAGAAAACTGAAATTAAATCCCTGATTTTAGTTGGGCAAGCTAGGAAAAAATGAGTTAAAAAATCGCCCAAGAAAGAACAATAACCCTGAAATTTAACAAGATTATTGGGAACATTTGTACAATATACATGCAAATACAAGGGAAACATGTGTTGTACAACACCGTTTTGTCTAGTTAGGTGAACACAACATATTGCACGTGCAAATACAAAGGAAAAAATCTAGTGTTTTGTTTTCACGCCTGGGGGACACAAAAGAAACACCGTTTTGTCTAGTTAACTCAATGAACAAAACAATAAAACGCTTTGTTTCAGGAATTTCCATATCATTTAAATGCAGCAAATCAATACACAAAGAATCTTTAGGTCTATCATACGATTCTGTAGTGGATTCATTCATTTGCTCGCCGGAATTTTTTTTTGTTTTAATTCTGAACTGAAAAAAACAACAACAACAGCAACAACAACAAAAACACAGTTACTCCGGGTAAAGGCGACGGCCAACACATATGCTGCCAATAAATCCACCTAGGTGGCCTGTATAACTAGAGTTATTTTTTCGCCTTTTTCAGGCGAGGCAAGGCAAGCGCGAAGGGAGGGAGCAGCGCCAAACACGCGCGACGGGGAATCTGGCGCTCCTCGCTTGCTTCTTGCTTGACTTCGCTTGCCTGACAAACGCGAAAAAACAACGCCTTTTATACAGGCTACCACCCAAGTGCCCTCTTATCCCCCTCCACCAGCCTTTAACCCAAAATTTTGCTGATTAGTGAGAATTTAGTGTTAACGTTGGGTCAGGGGAGGGGTAGGTATACATATTTTGCAAGTTCAGTGACGTATTTTTGGTCTAAACGTTTAACCACGTGCGCTTCGAGTAGGTTACGAGCGACAACTAAAAAAAAAAAGCTTTTCCGGTTGAAAGGTTATTTGGCAAATAGGGTTTCAGATACAAAAAAATTCACGCATCTGTTCACTGAAAAAGATAGCGCAGTTTGAATACTGAAGACGTCTAAATTGATAAAATTCATAAAAACATGACAGGAAGGAATAAAAAGTGCTCCAATCGTTCTAGTCTTGTTTAGTCTTCTAAATTTATTTATCCATTTATCTATTTTTTTGAGGGCCGTAGGTTAGAAAACTGTAAAAGGTTATTGCGCTTCCCTCTTTAAATAAAGTTATTGTATTGTACTGTATTGTAGTGTGAACCCTTACTCCCCAGACCTCCCGTCTCCTGTACTTCCCGCTCCTTTAGTTCGCTTTCTCCCTGTAGCCCTTTAGTTCGAATGTCAAAATATTACCAATTGTTACGTTACTTTCCCTATTTCTCGCGCTTCCCATCCTTTTAGAATTTTCACCTCCTGCCCTCTTCTTCTTCCTCCAACCCCCTGTTCCATCGGTCTTTCTGCCTTCTGATTGGGCAGAAAAACACAAAAGTTTTCTGGCACCAAACAGAAGCCAGAACGACCGCGACAGTTTGGAACTGGTCTGGTAAGACATTGTCCCAAGGGGCTCTTCTCGCCGTTCTTTACTTTTATTCGTGCCATATTTTCCCGCCCGTTTAGACTTTCTCTCGCCCCCACTATCTGCCCCTGGGTCTCCGAGGATGTATAGATAGTGTTACAATACACGTTATTTAACTCACCAGACATTTTACAAACTTCTACACAAGACTTCCCCGCTTCACCCATGAACAACTTCATCTCTGATAATGGCGGCCATCTTTCACTACGCTCACAAAAGTTCTTTGAAGAAAAAAAAAGCGAACAAAAATAACCTAATGAGCATTTGTATTTTAACTTTGAGTTTTACCGTAACTCACGGATAACCTTTAAAGTTAGATTTTTCAATTTATCATGTGAGTAGCAAAATATTGGTGGGCAATCATTGCTGCGTCGTTTTTGGATTAAATAACGACTGTTGATAAGAAGAACACCCATATTTTTCTATTTTCGTCTTCAACATTTCAAGTTGACTTTATTTTTTGCAGTCCAAAATAAACACACCCGAGTGCAATAACTTGTATTGGAGGCTTTCGTCAACTGCTTGCCGCCTGAAAATCCAAGTGACGTTGGTTTCATCCAATCAATCCTTACGAGCGAGCAAAGATGGCGCGTACTGTACTTACATAATATTCGGTGAAGGCATTGACACGTTCCAGCATTCCTTTAGGCGTCCACTCCAGAGGTAAGTAAGGTTTCACCTAAAATCGGGAACAAACAAATTATTTTTCTTTCATTTTCAGCTGAGGGGAGGGGAGGGTGAAAGGGATAAACGTGTAGGTCTAAACTAACGTAATCAGGGAGGGGAGGGTGAGAGGGATAAACGTGCAGGTATAAACTAACGTAATCCGAGTACAAATTATAAAGCACCATTTTCAGCCAATTGGTAGAACATCGAAGTTGCTGTTCTCGTGAAGTTTTTGCAGTTTTGCTCACAGCATAGGTTTATCACATTGCGCACCGCACATATTGAGCGCAGACATTTTCGCAGGATCTGGCTTCAATCATCCTCTCCAAGACCAAAACAAGGTGGAAAGGGAGAAACAGAAAAGTCCCTATACTGTAGTGAATAGTCAAATTCTCCTAAAAACGTCAATACCTAAACAAGAGATTAATCAGGTGGAAATAAGAGCACATGCTATTTGCAAGGTTTTTTAAAAAACTAACCTCGAGGTTTAAAATTCGTTTGACAGTATCCTCTACCAGCGAAAGATTCCCAATGTCTACAGTAACAACATGCGGTTCACCTATAAACACCTCTGCATACGGGTGTTGGGAAGTCAACTGTTAAAAAAAAAAGAAGACAGAGAAGGCTTAAGACAATGAAACATGACACATCGCTTGCGCAGCATTTCCAAACGAAATAAGCCATTTGCGAGTAGACTTTCTAAAAGTCCTTTATTTTTTTCCCTAGTTGGTTATACCATTTTAAAGAACTTTTCATACCTCTCTGGCGCGAAATTCGGTGACGTCATGACAATTGACCAATAGAACAATGAGTGACATTTCACGCCGCTCCCAACAGAGTGTATGTCAATCATTTTTTTTCCCGCGTGAATTTATAATATGATCGAGACTTCGTCGCTCGCTCGGTCGCTGCGCGACCTCATGCATTGAAGCTCGCTTCACTCACTTTTAAGACCTTATGAAAGGTCGACTTGTAGCAAAATTTGCGAGTTGCCCAGAGTCTGTTTCAAAGTAAAGCTAAGTACAAAAAGGTATTGCAATTGATATGAAAATAAGTTTAATTCTCATGCAAATAAAACTCCTTTACACAGGAAAGGCTTTGCATTTAGCCTCGTTTTGAGTTTTTGGAACTCGGAAATGGCCATTTTCAGTAAGTTCCAATAAATTATTCAATGCTGAAGCAATAATCGTATTTCAAAATACATAAAGATTACTATTCGATAACAGGCTTGAGGCAGAGAAAAAGTTTATTTGACACTTTAAAGGGCCTGGTGAGCTTCAAGCCGTTCAAAACTTAAAAACGCTATATGTCTACACCTTAGAATGCCCAAACGTTTTCCTTAATTTTCCAAGGGAGGTTTTCCTCCCTTGGTTAATCGATAATTAATCATTAAAGAATTGAATTCATTAACGAGGCGCAGCATAAGTTGTTATGACCACATTCTTCAGCTCAAAACATATAGACTTCGTAATATGTCAGGAACCAGGGCTTCATGCTTCATCACGGGTTCCAAACACCTGGAAAACAATGGAAAGTGCTTTCACCTGTTTCAAGGAGTTTGGAACCCGTGATGAAGCACAAAACCTGAGTTTTTAACATGTCTTCTCAAACAAAACAATACGAAATTATACAGCGAAATGTTTTCTCTGGTATTGCACTGTTTCCATGAGTTGTCAGGTGGTTGTGCTAACCAATCAAACATTTCGTCCAAGTGTTTGATCTCAGATGAAAACCTGTTGGTGTTGTTTTATATACTGTTTCATTAGGTATCAAGATTCATTCACCTGACCCAAACGGAATAAATAAAATAATGAGTTTGAGAAGTTAATTTCCAGAGTTCTTATGCCCTGAAGCGAAGAACTTACCTCTCTTAGGGTTGGTTTAAGCTTAAAGAACTCAGTGTTAATCCTATTATGAGGTGGATCAAACTGAAAAGCAAGGAACATTCCATGATAATTAGTAACAAGCACACCTGTATTGACTCTACTACAAAACTGCGCGATTTATCGGGTTACCTTAGCGTTCAAAAAGATACATCCCTGAGCAATAGCCTCTAGAGGAGCAGGACCTTCATATGGGAACCCAAGACCTATAAATACCTGTAATCAAAAACAAAATACAAAAATTAATTTACAACATCATGGAACAAGCACCACACGAGACAGTCTGCCTAAATATTGAATGATTTGATTGTTTATGATGACGTCACAAAATGTGAAAGTTACGTCATGACTGAAAAGGACCGCCATCTTGGATAATCCGCCATATTGGATCAACTTCATCAACTAATGTTTCACCGTTACATCACATTAGAAGAAACAAAGCTTCGCCACAAACTCTGTTGCGGTTTCGAGAGAAAACTGGAAAGCTCGCACTGAACTTTGGAATCTTCCTCTTAGTTTAACTTGAGCGACTCTTGGAAACGATTTGGTTAACAACTCCAAATACAAAGAAATGAGATACAAACCTTGGTGTCCTGTAACAGTTTTTCTAGATCAGGTTTACTGAGAATACCATGGGTGATCACGTAGTCCGGCACATTCTTTCTTATTTCTTCTTCCTGTTCCAAAAAATTACACAAACATTCTGTCAATTAGAGTTTGAACGAGGAGCCAGTTGATAATAACAGGCTTTCTTTTCGCAAATGCAAAAGTTGCGTCTATAACTGAGATGATCCGCTTTATATAATTCTTCACCTCGCAGTTCATATGATTTTCATATACTCATAACTTAAACACAAAATGTCTTTATAAAATTAATTCAATGTTCGTTATACTTGCTGGTGAGGATAAAACCGAACAAAACATACCGAAACTCCAAAAAAGGTTCCATGAATCTCCAAATATTTATGTAAGATATCAAGATATTCTCTCTTGCCCTGAAACAGAAGGAAATGAAAAACAGTTGAAACAAACAAATACATGAAACGGATAAGACCAAGTAGCGCGATG